>MEJB01000006.1:14526328-14537222 GCA_001752375.1 Rhazya stricta | reverse complement strand
AAAGAAGAGATAGCTCGGTCCAAGTAAAGTGGAAACGGCGGCGCGGAGGAAAAGATGAAGGGTTCTAGGTTTTTCTTTTGTGTTTTCTTTTCTCCTCTTTTTCTTTTTTTATTTTTTATGATATTTCTTTTCTTTTCTTTAATTTATTTGGGCCTAACGCCAAATCCTTCAGGCCCTTTCCATCCAGAAACTAAACCTAAAAGTCATAAATTAATATAACGGCTATTCTTCGATAAAAAGCCCAACTTCTGAACTAACAAACAATAGGCCCACGAGTCGAAGCCTTTAACTAACCGATAATTCTTAGATCACATGGACAAATTTTGCACCTATTAGCCACGTTGAAAAAATATTAATCATATAAAATGTCTATACCACGCTGCACGGCCCACCACGAAGTCAGTAACAATCAAACAAAAATTCATAAATTTAAATCCGGGGTGTTACAGTAATAGCTTCCAGGGTCCCATCAACTTTGAAGGCATCTTATCTTAGAGGATTGATGTAATAGGTTCCTTCGTAAATGCTATAGTGGGTCAAAACTTTCCCAACCTTTTCCTTTTTTTATGGAACTTCTTCATAACTTGACTATTTAGGCATTTGCCCAAGGCCTCAACTGAAGGAAATGTTGATATGTAACTGTATAAGAATCTCCCAAAAATATGCTAGTCTGCGTATTTCTATCTTAATGAGCCCTTTGTAAAATGGAGTTTGGATTTTTTCATCATTCTTTTCCAGACTTATTGCTCACATTTGTACTTTAGTTCTATTGCTGCAGTGTTTCTTCCTAAAGTTACTTCTGACTATTTTCTTCGAGGTTGAATTGATCCTTGATTGTTTAGTTCATCCAAAAGCCCTTCAACTTCATTTTTTTTTTTTGCCACTTGTGAGGGTTATTGCCTTGTGATGCTCCTTCCCCTTTTTTCTAGGGTTTCCCTTTCCAAGTTCCTCAATGACATGGCTTAATTTTGAATGATGGAATCATTTCCGTTCCATCATATTCCTTCAATAATATCCCATAGAATTTTGTTTTAGTTAACCTGGTTCGATGAGAACTGACCCGTTATGCTTATTTCTATGTTGCTGTTGGATAAATCGGAGGGTGACTGCATGGTCCTCTGTTTGAATTGCTGAGGCATTTCCAAGGCTAACACGAAATTCCGATGGTTGCCTCCATAACTAGGGTATATTGTTTGAGAAGGCATTGTTTCCGTTGTTGAAGTTTCCAATATAGCATATAGACTCCAGGAGGGATGGGTAGTTGTCAAAAGTATGAGGGTCACCACAATGTATAAAATTGATGCTGTATAGTTATGGAAATTGCTGACTGGTGGGCATCTTCATATTCTTATTGTATTGGTCAGGGATGCTACTTTAGGAAAAAAATGCAACAACTGCATCAACTTCATGTACTCCTTGAGCTCCCTTTGTTGTGGCTATCATTGTAGTGGTTCACTGATAATTGTTGCTAGAAATGGTTTCCAAAATGGTGAATGCTTTATTATAGGATTTAGAAAGCAGTGTTTGCTGAAGAATTGACTACAAGTCTTGTTTGAGCACTAAGTCCATTATAGAAAGTCTCCATCTAAATACAGTGGTGAATGTCATGGTAAGGACATTTCCTCAAGAGCTCTTTGAATCTTTCCTATGCTTCATAAAGAGTTGCATCACCATGCTGCTGAAAAGAGGTAATTTTGTTCCTCAACTTTGCATTCTTTATAAGTGGGAAGTATTTCATCATAATTTTTTCTACCAAGTCTCTCCATGATGTGATAAGATTTAGGTGGTAAAAACTTTATCCACTCCCCTTGCTCTATCTCTGAGTTAAAATGGGAATAGCTTCATTACGGGGGCCTCTTTTCTGACTCTTCATAGTTCGAAGGAGTCACTTACTTCCATAAATAATCATAAATATAGTTGCAGATCTTTTGTGGCCATTCTACTAAACTGGTTAACTGTTTATAACATCTGAAACATTGGTTTGAGTTCAAACTATGGGGCTTGAATTTCTAGTCTGACTATGCCTTTCCTGATGGCACATTTCTGTTGTTTGACATTGCTACATCATTAACCCTAAGAGGGTTATTATTCAATTGTTGTTCAGCCATTTCTGCTTGTTAGTTTACTATCCTTAACTCCTTTCTTTTCTTCTTGATGATTTTCTTGGGTTCAACATCAAAGAGAAAGACCTTAGGGACATAGAAAACACGAGCTATAAAATATTAACAAATGTTAAAGAAAAATAAACTTTTACACAATTTTCCATTAACACCAATGGTGCAAAAACTTGTTGAGGTCTAATTCAATTAGAGTTAATACACACACGCAAGTATACGTGGTCAACAAGTAGAAAAGATGAGTAGAGTATCGTTCCCACAAGAATAGTTCAATGGTTAAAGAGTGTAAAAACTTCTATAAAAGTAAATAATAATATTGTGTCAATAGTAACAATTATAAAAGTAAAATTGAAAGCATAAACAAAAGTAAAGGAGTGAGAGCAGTAGAAGTTAGTGAGTAGAGTTAGAGTTAGTTCTAGAATGTTGTAGCAATGGAGAACATAATCGAGAAATGTCTTACCCTAGACTACTCAGTATGCAAAATGCAGTAGTTTAAAAGGATCATACATATGTCTATGCTTATTTTTACTATGGTTCTAAAATGTTGTGGGGAATCCCTGAGATGAAACAAGTGTTCGCGCATTCAACAGGTTCTCAAATGCTGTCCCAGATATCTCTACTTAAGGTTTAATGATTATTCTTTCTTAACCCCTTAGCAATGTTTTGGGCAGAATCAACAACTCAGTAACCATATGTCTATGGCAATAAAGATTAGCTACTAACTATAGGTGAAGATGAGTTATCAAAAAGGATAAGGGCTGGTTGTTGATCTCCTTAATCACTAACTGTTTGCCTTTAAAATCTCACAGGGTTTTAACTCAGGTTTTATTGGTTAAATTACCTTAGCCTTAGTAACTCGGCTTTGTCAACATTATTATCTTGACTAAGGATGTAACACTCCCAGATTAGGAACCTTATCCTAAACCGGAAATGTTACGTCATTCTATTCGCAAATAATCAACTATCATTTAAAACTCAACATTTATTTAAAAATGAAGACAGCGGAAGTCTCAACAATTTAAACCATTCAAAAATAATATATCTAATTACATAAATCGATTCGAAAACCAGTTCCCAGGTATCATAGCTCGCCCAAAAGTGACCTCCTCGCCTCATCTGGTTATATATCATCTGAAATGACACATAAGAAAAGGAATGAACTAAAACGCCCAGTAAGTAACCTCAATGCATGAATGCATCAATCTGTCCTACATACCATGAAATTATAAAATTTTGCCTTTAAATAAAAATTGCTTTCCAAACATTCCTTTTCAAAATCCCATTACAAAACATTTCCTTTAAAATTCACTTACAGTAAAACATTTCATTTCCTTTCATTCGTGAGCTCACTAGAGTGTAACCCCTAGCTAGTAGGCTACAGTGGGTCATTTGTTCTTTGGAACCCGATTACATTCTCTTCCTTTACTTTTCTTTTTTCTCTTCACCTCCTAGAGGTGAATCATTACCTCCCCCCCAGAGGGTCGATTCGGATGCGCGGCTCCCCACGCCCCATTTCCCACTCATAATCCTTTATGGCTTAGGCTTACACTCCTTCCAAAAAACTGTTAACATTTTCAAACTTCACCTCCCCCATAACATTTTCTTTAAAATTTCATTTCCTAAACCATTCACCTTTTCTAAGTGTGTGGAATGGTTCGTTGCCAAATGTGATGTCAAATTCTAACTACATGCTTTATGATATGGATAATACATACTACCTGGTATAAACATAACATTCGACAAATAAAACAAAGACATGGAAACATACATAGCATTTCATTTGACAATACAGGGATATGAACACATTACCATTCCACAACAATTATACACATATTCATCATACGAATCCCATACACAACATATTCGGAACCAAAACAGTTCAATTACCATTCATTCATAACATAAATGAGCTGTTGAGGGATCTACCTTACATAAATCTCACAGTAAATAACAATCACATACATACGTTCATGAGATGAGAGGATTACTTAAACCAGAGTCCTTTACGTAAATAGGATCTTACTTAAGTTGGAAGTGGACCTCCTCCAATCGATTCTCAATGTAAGCTTGAATAACCTAGTTGATTACCAAAAGAAGCGATCTACTTAGTTCGATCGTTCTTAATTTAAGTATTTGTGTTTAATCCTAAAAAATATCCTTTATAATTTATAAATCCCATGTTATTCTCATTATTATCCCGAACATTACATTTTAAGGGTACAATTCGACTTCTTAGTTCGGGTATAAACTTAATATGTTCTTCTATAAATTCACTTCAAAGGCTAATTATTTCAACAGTTCCATACAATTTTAACATTAGGTGTTAGCGTTTTCACCTTAAATTCACGTTAATCCACATGTTTCGAAATGGCCAATTAGGTCCTGGGAGTCTGGGGGCGTTGCGCCCCTTCGCGTCAGTGCGCCTGGGCAATCGGGCTCCTGGGCGCCTGCATGGCAAGCTGGGGTCGGGCACTGGGCGCCTGTCCTTGCCTGGCCACTGGGCGCTGCTTGCTGCTACTGAGTGCCCAGCCTTGTTCTTGGCCAACAAGCTCACAACTGGCCGATAGTGTTACTGGTCAACCTCCGGCGAAAGTCAGTTTCTGCTCAAGCTCTCGGAGACTGGTTGGCGACGAGGGACAACCGGCGACGCAAGCAGCAAGGACAGAGAGCCAACGCGATGGCCAACTGCAAAGGTTTTGGCTTCAGTTCGAAGGGAAAATCCGTTTAGTAAAGGAAGAAGAAGAAGGTGAGGTTTGGCTGCAGGACAGAACGTCTGAGCAGCGGCAAGACGCACGGATCTGGCGAGCAGCAGCTGCGCACGAGGACCTAGCTAGCAAATCGGCGAAATGCTTCGTCCCGAGCAGCCATGGGTTTCAGCTGACTCGGATCGCGCGCCTCTGGCATGACGCGACTCGCTACGACGTGACCAGAAGCGACGACGAGCAGCAGTCCAAGATGGGCTACGCGCAACAGCGAGCTTGGCTGTGCAGGTCACGTCGACGTGCTTCTACGAACGACTGCAGATCTGATAGCAGATTTGGTCACGGCTCCGAGAGTCGAGTGCTAGCGATGCGTGCTGCGAGCTGCGTCCCTCGAGCACTGGCGTGGAAGGGACAGTACTGGCAGAGATCTTCTGCGCGATGAGTGGCCTGCTGATCACACGCAGCGACGAGCGGCGGCCATTTRAAGTGTCGGCCAAGGAGAAGGGAAGAGAAGAGGAGATGGAAAAGTCACGACGAGGGCGTCAGGTAGGCAGAGGAGGAGCGGCAATGGCGGCGGCGAGAAGAGAAGAAAAAGAGGCGGCAGGTTAGGCTTGGGCTTGGGTGGCAGCGGGAGGAAGAAGAAGATWGTTTCTAGGGTTTTTCTTTTTCTTTTCTTTTCTTTTACTTTCTTTTTATTTTCTTATATATTTTCTTTTCTTTTCTTTTCTTTTTTAATATTTTTAGCTTTAACCCAAATACTTCGGGCCTTCCCATCCAATTCTAACCTAAAATTCGTAAATTTAACATAACAGGCTTCATTTCGATAAAAAACCCAACTTCTGACTAARAAACAAATAGGCCCACGAGTCGAGCCTTTAATCAACGAAAATTTTTATTCGACACGGACAATATTTTCGCACCTATTAAACYTACAATTTKAAAATATTAATCACATATAAAATGTCCAACCGTAGTTGGCATACAATTTCACGAGATCAAACAAAAATTCATAAAAGTAAAATTCAAGGTGTTACAAAGGATCCCAAGAAGACAATTTAAGAAAAGAGCATGTGATTTATGATCCAAGAACTAAACAACTCTTACACGCTTGCTAAACTTRTGTTCATAAAATAAGAACTAAATTGGAAAACAAAATAAACTTCAAAGAAAACTRAGATATATGCATAAAATGATTYCAATAAAATAAYCAGAAGGCTATTGTCTAATCCCTTTTTAATAAAATAGTAAAATTTTAAGCTAAAAGTTGGGATTTTTTAGTCGATGGAGACCCCTATTGCACTAGTTGAAAGCTTTTAAATCTAAGAATTGTAATATAACACTAACTTTATGTATCTCTAGCTAACTAACTCTTGTTTTTGTCCATCGGAATCTTCCTTATAAAGACCCATAGGGCTGAGTTGGCASTGTTGTTGCGTTCAACTCCTCTGACATACTATTGTTGCCTCACCAAGTTTTGTTTGCTTGTGTCTATTTTAGGTATTATGAACCCCACGCTTTTTGATGCTTCAACATTTCAATCAAGAGATTGAAGTCAAACCCGACCATCAATTATCCGTCACTTTCATCTTGTAAGATTGCTCATTTAATGCTGAGGATTTTCAGCAATTTGTTCCATGTGCCTCACAGCTTGTTCTCTTATATGGGTGGACATTGTAGCATTGTAGCATTGTAGGCATTCCTACAAATGCCTTTTAAGATCAAGAGTTTTAGCAATTAATAGGCATTTCAAAGAATATATAAGTAATGGTCAAACTAACTCTTATTTTCCTAAAAGTAAAGGAAAGTGTTACTAATTATAACTAAAATACCGAAATAATGGACACAAAATGACAAAACCTAGGGTTTAAAATGGGATATATTTTAAACATATCACTCCCTCAAACTTAAATCATTGCTAGTCCTTAAGTAATGCTATAAGCATGTAAATAGTACTTAGATAAATTTCTTAGCCCAATCATGCTTTATTGAGAACAAATGATGTAGCAATTATGTAGTCAGAAAGGTGAAGTTTAAGAGTGTTTGTGCAAAGTGGAAGGAAAAATTTAACAAGAATATTTAGAACAAACTTAATGGCTTCAAATCATAGGATTTGTTGCTGTAGCATCAGTTTTAGAACAAGGAAGAATCACATTTGATAAGAATTCGATAAAGAGAACATGAAAATATAATAATGAAAATGTGATGATCCGAATATTTTTAGGAAATTGAGACCAACATAGGTTATAATATCGTGAGTAAATTTGGTATAGAACTTAGAATAGGATATTGTTAYGCCTAAAATTWGGATAGGATTATACGGTTAGAATAAACCCGAACAGAATCTCAAGTTAATCAAAATCTGAAATCCTTTTTCTAAAAAAAATACAGGCTTTGGTTTTTTATTTAACCTTTGAAAACATTTTCAACTTTAAATTATTTCTATTTTCTAACAAAAACCGATTCTTCTCAAATTTATTTTTGAAAACTCTATTATTTTCTTAAAACTATATTATGCTTAAAAAAATTATTACTTTATTAGCTTCATTTAAATCTCAGCTTTAAAAGCTCTTTAAAAAGTTCCACTGTGCATTTTCATTCTAACCGACTACATCTTCGACTTCAGCCATTTGATCATCTATTCTGGATTAAATCCTAGCCCTTAGACATCCTCCAATGCATGTTAAGAATGTGGCTTGAGCTGCCATGAGTGTGTGAGTGTGTATAGGTGTCCAATTTTCGGAGGAGTTTAGCAAGAATTACAGCTGTTTTGGAGAATTCCTGGCAGAAATTTTTACAGCTGCCATTCACGTTGTGTGTTGTCCGATTGTGGGAGTGTTTCAGCTGGAAATTTGACAAAAAATAAGGTGAGGTATCAAGCTTAGAAGTTAGATAGCTTGGAGAGGGGACAGCTGTCCATTTGAGGCGTCACATACCTAGCGAAACCAGAATTTTCTTCTCCAAGTTTTGCATGAAAACTACCGGCCAATTTCATTCAATTCCACCAGTTTCACTTCTTCATTTCAACCGCATTTCCTCTTGTTTTCATCTTATCTCTTCCAACCTAGTATTATCCACCAATGACCTCTATAAACTAACCTATAATCTTCAATTCACCCCACAATTTGTCCGAAATTCCCTTTCATAAGACAAAGAAATTCAGCTTTTCTCTTCACTCCTACAATAGCCGTATATTAATCAAAGCTTCAACTGTTCTTTTTGTACGCACAAAAGCCTTTAATTTCATCCATTTTATAGTCCTTAAGCTTGCCATTTCAACCATTTCCTTACTGCAATCTTCAGGTTAGTACTCATGTTAAGTTGAACTTTGATGAGGTTGAATTGTGTGCCGTGTGGTGCAGCTGCTTTCAGTTAAGAAGAAATGCATGAGAATTGCATGGATTTTGCATGAGTGATATGTATTTTTAATAAGGGTGTCATCAGTGTAAGAATATGGAGTTTTATTGTACTTTGAGGTCAAAGATTTCATATTAAATATAAGATTTGATCATTAGGATTTGTTCTGGCCAAGCCAGAATTTTTATCCACTGTCGACATGTCATAGCCTTGTAATACATGGTTAGAAAGCTACATATATTAGGAAGAATCAGGTACTAATTTCATCCAATTTTCACATGTAAACCTCAAGATATCAGTTGATATTTGCAGTATGGTCAATCTAGCCAATTGAACCCAAGTTATGCATTTTTTCAGGATCTGGTATTTATTTGGACCTCTTTAAGCCTGGATTTTTATATGATTTTAAACCTGAGAGTGTTAGGATCATTTTGGCACCAATTTCATTCAGAAACTCTGAGTATTTTGGAAGTAATGCTCAAACTGCCACAATCTGTCCTTTTTMGAAAACACATTTCAAAACCTCCTTTAATTTTCCAAATAATCTCAGCCCGAAAAATGACTATTTTTACAAAAATGATTTTACTCATAAAATCGATTAAACAATAAAAGTRGAAATTGTTGAATGTGGTTTTTTTAGGTTATGAATTGGGTGTGATTTATTGTGATTTATTACTAAGGATATTTCTTATGAATTATTTTAGGAAATATTAGACAACAGACTTTTTGACTAATCRGAACCACAGGTGAGTTCCTCTATCTTTTAAAATATCGCAAAATGTGCTTGTTTTCATTTAAGCATATTCTAGATAAGTTTTATGAAAGTACTCGTATGCTTAACTGTGAGTTCTTCTATCTTTTAAAAAAACTCCACAAAGTGCCACTTTTAGCTTACTCTAGATAACGATTTTCAATTACTTTATCATGATTTCCTTCGAATTTTTAAATTATATAAAAATAGTTGTTTTCTTTCAAGCATGCTCTCGTTATATTTTCAATTCTCGTATGCTTGAAAATTGATTTTTCCTATCAACCATTTTTGTTTCAAAAATATTTAGAACAATCTTTTTRCGCAAAAATTTCTATAGCTGGATCTTSCAAAATTATTTTCTACAAAAGATTTCTATTCTACAAAATTTCGAGTCTTGGAAAATTTAGGACAAATGTGTTTTCAAAAGGTTTTTTGATAAAACTATTCAYGGAAATTCTWTGGCAAACTCATGATCTCTATTTTCAAATGAGATCACAATTTGCAAGCCAAAAGTATTTTCCCACTATCAAAAGTTTACCCGACTTGATTTATGGAACTATAGTGAAAGCATATATCTTTTGAGATCACTACTTGATTGATTGTTTGATTGAATTAACGGATTGTATTGAGTACTCAATTAGCAAGCTCTGACTAACTAGTCCGGCAGGTAAAGTATTGTACTTGGCTGGTCCTCAAATACAAGTACCTCCTGAGCTAGTTCGGATGACAGTATCTCTAACATCCCCAGATTAGGAACRGTCCTAAACCGAGAATGTTATATCATTCCACTCGCAAATAATCAACTATTATTTAWACTCAACATTTATTCAAAATTGAAGATAGCTGAAGCCTTAAGAATTTAAACCATTCAAAATTATTTAATCATCTTATTACATAAAATAAGTTTGAAGCAAGTTCCTGGGTATCATAGCTTGCCCACAAGCGACCTCCTCGCCCTATCTGGTCACATATCATCTGAAATGACACATAAGAAAAGAAATGAYCTAAAAAGCCCAGTAAGTAACCTCAATGCATGAATGCATCAACCTGTCCTACATGTCATGAAATTGTAAAATTTTGCCTTTAAATAAAAACTACTTTTCAAACATTCCTTTTTCAAAATCTTATTACAAAATATTTCCTTCAAAATTCACTTACAATAAAACATTTGATTTCCTTTCATTCGTAAGCTCACTCGAGTGTAACGCCTAGCCACTAAGCTCTTCAGTGGGCTATCTTATTTGGAATTCGATTCCATTCCTACCGATAGTACCGCAAAGCAGTTAAAATTTCATTTCTTTTAACTTCCATAGGTTCACCTCCAAGGAGGTGAACATTCCATTCTTACCTCCCCCATGACCTAAGATTTCTCTCGAMTATATGTTGTGTCTTGTGGGCCCTAGCTAGCCGCCTATTTCTTGACACTACGTTCATCCCGCCTGTGGAATAGGCTACTTGGCACCTCCCCATCCACCTCCAATTTCATTTCTTTTCTTGAGATAGATTCAGGCAAACAAGTAAGCCATCATTAAATTTGCATATCCTCTGTTAGAAATACTTCTATACTTTGTCGACATATATTTCTAAATTTGTTCTACTCAAAGAGGCTAGAATAATCTCACGTGAGGTGTGCTGTTTTGGTTGTCTAGTTCAGTGGTGCATGCAATATGAATAACATTATAGGTAAATACCTTGAGTTACTGATTCATTAGATTTAGGGTTCTATCTCTTGTTTTCCCGTTTTGTAACAGAATATGGATATGGTATTGCAGCTTTCTATGTTGACTGGTGTAGGATAGAGAATTTCCTTCTGGAGCTTTTTATCCCTAAGATATAGATATGAAAATGGAAACTGGAAACTCAACTAATATAGATATGAAAATGGAAACTAGAAACTCAACTAGTAAAGGAATGCCTCTAATTTTTTCATTAATTTTAGATTATCTTTTCTCAACTGGTCACCTTCTTGC
>MEJB01000006.1:14501367-14520217 GCA_001752375.1 Rhazya stricta | reverse complement strand
CGGGTGCGCCATCCCCCACGCCCCATTTCCTCTCACATCTTTTGTGGCTAGGTTTACACTCCTTTCCGAAAACTTTAACATTTTCAAAACTTAACATTTTCCTTTAAAATTATATTTCTTAGACCTTTCACCTTCTAAGTGTGTGAAAGGCTTATGCCTAATGTGATGTAGAATTCTAACTACATGCTCATGACATGAAATTACATACAACATTATATAACATAACATTCAACAAATAGTACAAGATATGAAACATAATAACATATCATTTGACATAAAAGTGATACAGGATATGAACACATTAACATTCCACGCAATTACACACATCAACATACAATCTCATACATAACATATTAGAGCAATTAAAAGAGTTCAATTTCATTCATTTATAACGTTAATGAAATGGGAGGATTACTTACCCGGAGTCCTTTTCGTTAACGGGTTCTTACTTAAGTTGTGAAACGAACTCCTTCAACCAATCTCAATGTACGGCCTCGAAATGACCTAGTTAATTATAAAAAGAGGGTCTACTTAGTTCGATCGTCCCAACTTAGATATTATGTGTCTAATCCAAAAATCTCATTTGTAAATTTATAAATTCATATTTAGTTCTCATATTATCAAATATCAAGTTTTTAATGTTACAATTCAACTCCTTAGCTCGGGTATATACCTAATCTATATTCTCCCATTAATTCACTTCAGGGCAAAATTATGTACAAGTCATAAATTCAATGTCAAGTGTTAACATTTTCACCTTTAAGTTCACGATATGCAAATGTTTCTGGAGTGGTAATGGGTTCTCGGGAGTCTGAGCACATGGGCGTCGGGCGTCTGAGCGTCGGTGCGCCTGGGCACTGAGCACTAGGCGCCTGGGCCCTTGCTGGGRGCCTGGGGCTGCTGGGCACGAGGCGCCTGGTGCTGCTGGGCATTGGGCACCTGGCACAGGGCGTTGGGCGCCCATTGCACTTGCGCTGGCACCTGGGTGCCTAGCGCCTGTTGCTGCTCCTTGATTCTAGCCGAAGCTCTGTTGGCATAGGCACTAGCACTGGGCAAGCTCCGACAATGCTCCAACAGATTCGTTTTTGATGAATCTTCCGACAACGAATTTGGCGAACAATCCAAGCGGGGTGCTGCGAGTTCCAGCCGATCAGCGGRAGGTATACTGGCCAAACACAGCAAGCACGGGATCAACAAGCTCCAGATATGGACAAGAAGGATTGGTTGAGCTTGGATCTGGGCAGAAATGGCGGACTAGCAGCGTGCAACAGTCCGACTTTGAGTGACGAGGACTGCTCAACACCGCAAATCTAGGCAAGCAGTCTGGGTAAACCAGCAAGCACCAAGCGGGTAACGCTGATTGCAGGAAATCAACGACCAACAAGCAAGTAAATCGAAGCACTGGCAACTCCGGATCTGGATGAACTTGGCAAGCAAATTTGGTCGACTACGTGTGCAGAGGACGCGCAGATCTGATGACTGAATCAGATCGCGAGAGAGGACGAAGATGGCGACAAACAAATCTGGGCAACGACGGACTGCGATCGAGTAGCAGTTTCTGTTCTTGTCGTCGAAAGAAGATGAACAACAGTCTATGGCAAAGGTGAACACGCAGCATCGGGTAGGGAAAGAAAAAGGTAACATTAGTGGGAGGGTTTTGAGAAAGGGTGGCAGCGGCTGAGATGAAGAAGACAAAAGCAAGGAAGGGCCGTGACAAGCGACATCGGGTAGGCAGAGGGGAAACGACGGTGGCGGCGGCGTACGGGAGGAAGAAGATGAAGGGTTTCTTTAGGGTTTTCTTTTTCTTTTCTTTTCTTTTCTTTTTTTATTTTCTTATATATTTTCTTTTCTTTTCCCATTTTTAATTTATATTTTGTGTCGTAGCCCAAACCCTTTGGGCCTTCCCATCCAAATCTAACTCAAAATCTGTAAATTTAATATAATGGGCTTCCTTTCAATAAAAAGCCCAATTTTCGATTAACAAATAAATCGGCCTACGAGTTGAGCTTTTAACCAAACGATAACTCTTATTCGACACGGACAATATTTTCGTACTTATTAAACGTGTGATTTTAAAATATTAATCACATATAAAATTTTCAACCCTTGTTGGCAGACAAATTTACAAGATCAAATAAAAATTCATAAAAGTAAAATCCCGGGTGTTACAGTATCAGAGTAAGTCTGCCCTTAGCCAACGCATGAGATGCCGATGGCGGATTGGGAATGGATCCAGCAGATACGTYCGCCATTAGATACCCAAGTTGAATTGTAGGCACTCGTACCCTTAGTTAGAAGGTTTAACTCAGGGAAAGGTTGGCTCTTTTTGTACCTTAGCTAGCAAGTGCCATTTWTTGATATGAATGTTATAAGGTAGAAAATCATTTGCATATGTATGGAGGGATAAGACTAGAATTATTAGACCCTGAAAAGTTTAACTTTGCAGTAAATTTTARWTGATTGAATGATTCTCACAGAAAAGTTTTACTCTCATCAAATACTTCATCTARCAAAGGTTTTTCAACAGCAATACATTTTTACTACTATATCCCTAAACATGTATTTTCTAAACTTATATTACACACGTAAGGAACTCACTGAGCTAGCACTCATAGTATTTCCTTTATTTTTGTAGTGACAAATACAGGTCTTGAGATGTCTGGTTTTGGGGARAAGAGCCAGGAATGTCAAGTGCTTAGAGCAGCACTACTTTCCTTAGTCTACTATGATGTATTTTGTCCGGAGGTTGTAATCGTACCTACAATCCTTGTCGAATTGTACTTTCGCTATTTTATTATCAACTGTATTGTTTGGAGTAATATATTGATTMCCAAGAGGCACATGGCGACTCYTTAGGCCTCAATGGACCCTAGGAGACGGAGGGGGTGCCACAAAAAAGAGGGGTCTTTGATATAGCATTTAAGCTTGATAACTTAGGCCACTAGTGCCTTTTGATGCAAAGGCATACATGGGTGAAATGAGTGCCCCTAATTACTTAGCATTTGTCACAACTTATGAATTATTATAGCATAAATTGTACTTTTTTGCCCTTTTGACGCAAAAGCAGAGATGGGTTTCATGAGTGCCYCTGGTCTCTTAGGTACTCAGAATAGAGGGGAATCACCATTTTTATTCTAAGCCTTTCAATATTTATTTTCTGAACTTATTCAAAACATTATTCTCCTTTCTTAAATAATATCAATGTGAAAAGTCCTCTTAAAAATTCTCAAATTTAATTCAAACACTCAAACTATCTTTTACTTGACTAGAAAGTGGAGTTAAGAAAACAAGGCTTATTTTTTTGTGCGTGAAAATAGTGTAAAATGAACACTCAAACTTATTCCTAATCGACTTTAAAAAACTGCTGAGTTCAATGTTGTAGCATCAAAAGAATTCAACAATAGCCCATAGTAAAATTCTATCAATCCCCATTATAGTCAGAATAAAAACTAAGAAAGCGTTAATAATGATTTAGCAAAATGAAGTATCAAGTTAACCAAAAAAAGCTGCTGGAAGAAATACTTAAAACATCTACATAAAACTAAATCATCCCAAAACAACAAAATAAACAATTGTATCCAATTCCAATAGGGGYAAAGGTTCATCTCAATATGATAGATACTTGTATCAAATCTTATACCTAAACCTAAAGACCATCAAGCAGTAGGGACTAAATGGGCATTTAATGAGAATGGTGAGGTTATTAGGAATAAGGCTAGATTGGTAGCTCAAGGGGTACAATCAAGAAGAGGGTATCGACTATGATGAAATATTTGCCCCTGTTGGCAGACTTGAACCTATTTGTATGCTTCTTGCCTTTGCTTGCTTTAAAGATTCCAATATTTTTCAAAGGGATGTGAAAGTTCTTGCTTAAATGGTCTTATTCAAGAGAAAGTGTATGTTGAATCGTATTCATGATTTGTATCTAATCCATGTTTCAAATTGACTAAGGCTTTGTATGGTTTGAAACAAGCTCCTAGAGCTTGGTATGAGAGATTAAGTGGTTATCTTGTGTCAAATGGTTTTTTCTAGAGGAAAAGTGGATATTGATGCACATAATCCTAGCAAGAGTACTAGTGTCCAAAACAYCACAGTAAGTGAATCAAGTGTCAATCCCACAGAGATTTTTAATCAAGTACCAAAATTACCAAATTTCCCTAATTTTAACCTATTGATTATGAGTGATATTAAGTAAAAACTACAAGTAAAGAAGAAAGCACTAGAAATTCTAATATGAGATTAACTACTAAAATTTTGAAGAAATTTATATGATAAAATGGAGTTGATTAGAGTATTGATCCAATTTATTCTAATAATAATCTAAATTATCATGCCTTTATTAATTCCTTAAATTAGGTTTTACCCAATCTCTTAGCATTGTCGATTTATGAAAGTTTTCAATTTCGCTAACTACAGTCACCTACTTTTGGAAACCAACCAGTATAAAATACTTCTGTCCCTAAGTGGTTCAATACTATTGGTTATCGTACCTAATTCCTAACCAATTATTTCACCTCRTGGTCCTTCACAATTGATTTTTAAATTGATTTATAGGTTGCTAATCTATAAATACATWAAGAATGCCGCAACAARAATTAAAAAATTAAGATAGTATTGGAATAAACAATAAAGGCACAAAAACAATCAAGTCAATATAAAGAAACCATCTTCACATAAACGCTAACCAACAATAGAGAATTCAGCSTAAAATATTCAATAAATCAACATTTGAACATAACAGGCATGATTACAATCAACAATGGGAAAGAAAGAACCCTATCTTGATTAAATCCACCTCCAAATGCTCCCAAATGAATGCTCCAAGTTCTCTCAAACAAAAATATGTCAAAGCTATGAAAATGTAATCTAAAACCTGTTTGTTAGGGTTACACAACACGCCCTATTTATAGAGAAAGCAAGAAAACCTAGAAACAAAGATTATCTGGACTGGATTTTGCAAGAAACTGTGGCTGATTTTTCCTTGCCGACCAAAATCTAGCACCAATTATAGTACAATACAAATGCCGAATCCATCAAACTTCACAATAGATTCGAAGTTTTTTCTATTGAACCGATTGGTCTTTAAACTCCAAACTGACATAGGTTTTTGCTAAAAATTGGGGTCAAATTACTTCTGGAAAAATTTCATTGAGAGCTAAATCAAATCAAGGTATGAAACACCTTCAAACTAGGGCCGGATACGGACTTTTCCTCAAAAGTGCTTCAAAACCGGCCAAAATCTCCACTTTTTTGCATATCGAACCAGTTCGGTTTTTTTCTTTTCCATACTAGCCAATTTTTCAAGGTTTTTAACTTCTAAAAATTACTTTTTAACCCCAAAATTCTTGGAATTTATCGTTTGACCTCTTTTCTCTCTTCTTTCTTCTAGTTTTGCCCATTTTCTTGTCTTTTCTTCTTTTCCATGCTTAGCCAATTTTTCAAGGCTTTCAACTTCTAAAAATTTCATTTTGATCCCAAACTTCTCTAGATTCATTATTTGACCTCTTTTCTCTCTTCTTTGTCCTAGTTTTTCCCCTTTTCTTGTCTTTGAGATAAAAACTTTGCAAACAATCATTTGAAACCAAAATTAAGTGTAGTGAAAGGTTAAAGACATAACTCAACAAYAATTGGCTTAAGTAAGGGAAATATATATCACAAAATGACTTTATCATAMAGAAATCTTCTTATAAAAATCAAATTATTCAAAAGGTGTACGCTTGTGCAAATCTATGCAGATGATGTCATATTTGGTTCTATTAATAAATCTTTTTGCTTGCTCTAAATATTTGGAATGAATGAATGCAAAATAAATTTGCACAATTATGAGCACAACCTTGAAGCTTGACAAAGATGAAAAAGGTCAAAAGGTTGATGAGACCAAGTACAGAGCTATGATCAGTAGCTTACTTTATTTGACGCTAGTAAGCTGGACACTAAGTTTTCCGTATGCATATGTGCTAGATTTCAATCATGCCTCAAAGAATCAATTCATTGTTGTTGAGTACACAGATCCTGTTTCTTAGTAGATTACTCCATCGCAATCAATGTTGGAGTCAGGTAACTCCTCAAACTTATCTTCTCTTTCAATTTCTTGGTTTCCTCGTGTAGTTCCTACACCTCTTTGATCTTTTGCTTTAGGTTGAAGATAACAGAAACATTTGCATCAAGATCCTTTCCTTGGTCACTTCTACTTCATAGGATATGATTTGCTCCAAATTTTTCACTTCTTGCAATCGCAACATGGCTAGCTTTGTCGTCCTACTGAAAGTGTCTGCTACAACAATGGCTTTTCTAGGATGGTAATTGATTGGGCATTTGTATTATTCTTGAAATTCGATCAATTGCCTTTGTCTCATATTCAAGTCTTTCTGGGAGACTACAAATATTTGAGACTTTTGTGGTCTGTGAAGATCTCATATTCTGCTCTATATAAATTGTGTCCCCATTGCTTTYGGATGAATACGATGGCAGTTAACTCCAAGTCATGAGTGGGATAATTCAGCTCATGAGGTTTGAGTTTTTGAGAGGGATAGGCCACGACATAGCCTTCTTGTTGAAACAGTGCCTAGCCCGTCTCCAGGGGCGTCTGTATAGAGTGAGAACTTTTCTCGTGCTTTGAGAAGACAGGTGCAGTTGTCAATCTTTTCTTCAACTCTTGATAACTCTACTCACACTTCTCACTCCATTCGAATGGAATACGTTTCTATGTCAGCTTGGTCAATGGGTTGTCAATTTTGGAGAAGTCCTGAATAAAGCATCGATAATATCCTGGCAATTCAAGAAAACTTTTCTGGAGGAGTTTTAGGTCTCTTCCAATTGGCTACTYCTTCAACTTCAGATGGACCGACTATAATTCCTTCTTGTGAGATTACATGACATAAGAAGGAAACTTCACTTAGCCAAAATTTGCACTTGCTAAATTCTGCATATAGCTAATGTTCTGTCAGCTTCCACTGCTAGTCTCATGTGTTGTTTGTCCTCTTCTGGGGTTCTTGAATAGATCAAAATGTCATCGATGAAAAATGACTACTAAATTATCCAGAAGGGCTGGAATATCCAGTGCATCAAGTCCATAAAAGTTGTTGGTGCATTTATTAGTCCAAGTGGGATCATTGTGAACTCGAAATGTCCGTATCTAGTATTGAATGCCATTTTCAGGATATCCTCCTCCTGTATTTTGACTTGGCAATAATCTGGCCTCAGATCTAGCTTTAAAATGTCCAACGCCTTGTAATTAGTCAAACAGTTCATCAATAAAGGGTAGAAGGTATTTGTTTATGACAGTCACACTGTTCAACCCRCTATGGTTGATGAACATTCTCGAAGATTTATCTTTCTTCTTGACAAATAACACTGAAATTCCTCAAGGTGATGCACTTGGTCTGATAAATCCTTACTTCCAATAGCTTCTGCAGTTGTTCTTTCAGCTCCTTTAATTCTYTTGGCTATATTCGATATAGAGTTCTCGAGATAAGCTTTGCATCATGAATCAAGTCTATATGGAACTCTACCTCTCTCTTAGGAGGTAAGGAAGTTAAGTCGGAAGAAAATACATCTGTGTATTCTTTTACTACAGGTACTGCCTCAATATTCTGCATGTTTGTTGATTGATTGATTAGATAGGCTAGGTGTCCTTGGGAACCCTTTTTAAGTAACTTCCTAGCCTTAACCCCTAAAATGATCAAGTTCCTAGACTTACCTACACCTTCTGGCTATTTAAACTTAATTGTCTTTGTTCTACAAAAAAGGTMTGCATAATGTRGAGACAACCAATCCTTGCCTAGTATTGCATCATAATCCTTAAAYGGTAGTACTATCAAATTTCTAGAAGTAAATTTTTCCTACAATAATTCACACTCTAGATATACTATATCGATAGTTATAGTTTCRCCCATCAGAGTACTCACTAAGTAATGACTTATTAATTCGGTAGGGGTGTTAGGCAAATATTTTTTAAAGTGTGGAGCAACAAATGAATGAGTGGATCCCGGCTACTAAAATTCGAGCTTCATGAGAAAAGATTAATAGAGTACTTTCCACCACATTAGAATCTTCAATCACATCTCCCTTCTCCATTGCGAAGACCCATGCCTTGGAGGTAGGTCTCCCAATTTTGTTTACTGCCGAAGCTCGAAATCCGACTGGTTTAGTTCTTGAACTTCCCCAAGAAGGGTTGGTCCGTTGTGGACATGCATGGGCAAAATGTTCAAGACTCTCACAGAGGAAAAACTAGTGATTCTTCGTCCTATATTATGCTTCTCAATGTCCCCACCTGCGGCAGTATTCAAATATGATTTCGGGTCCTGGAAGTGGTTGAGGAATATGAGGATTATTCCTTCCCTTCCTAAGATTGTCCAYATGCCATTGCCATATTCTATCATTAGGGCATTTTTTAAACAATCTTCCTTGCCCTAGGCTTCGTCTGCTGGCCTCCAATATCTTATCATTGTTTTCAATGCAATTTGCAACTTCTACAGCAATACTATAAGCAATTGGTGGAATTGGCTCCAAAGCTTGCTGCAACTTAGTTGCAGGCCTTTGATAAACTGTCGGGTTTTATGTTTCTCGGTGTCAATCAGCTGCAGGCAATACTTAGATAACCTCCAAAATTTGGTGGCGTACTGGCTAGAGAGATATGAATTCTTTCTCTAATTCTTCCATGAACATATCCCAGTATATTGTTTTGCCTTGTCTTTCCACCATTCTCGGACAAGTCCTGTCAGTCTGKAGGCTACAAATGCCACTCTCCTTGCATTTGTGTACTACAAAGTTTAGAATATGACTTCCATTTATTCCAACCATTGTTCTACCTTGTCTTCTCTCCGTTTCTTCCAAAAATTTGGGATGTTGGAATCTCAAGAATCATTGTAATGCTTCATCCTCCTCATTTTGCTGAACCGGTCCTAAAGGCCTYCCTTGTAAGGCCATCTCCATTAATGTCATCATCTTATCCAATGCACGTGCTACCATTGGTTCCTTAATTGGGATTCGTGTAGTCTGTCTAAGGGGAGTCGTATCATCCCTCTACTTACTCTCAGTCCTATTTACAATTATCTTACATGGCCTTCCTCTACCCTTTGGTTCAGAGGTATTCTGTTGGCCACTTGTTCATGTCTGAGGTGCCATATTTGTACGCACTAATCGATCAAACTCAACAATAACACTACCAAGCATGTTAGTCATAAATTCTCATATGAAGTACTATCGAAAATTTTCCAATATTTCTTCCATTGAGCATATAATCCTAATCAAAAGATCACTGTGAGCATATCAATTCTACCCATGCTTAAGTTTGGTGCTCTAATATTGAACGACTATCTCCACAAGTCCTGCTAGGTTCATAACCTAGCTCTGGTACCACCTGTGGCACCCCTACCCCAACTTAGTATGACTGGGGCAGAATAAGTCACCGCCTGCCTCTTGGCAATCAATACTATTACTCAAAAAGATAGAATTCATATGAAAACAGCAGAAGTACAACTCAACGAAGTAGGTATGATCTAACACTTAACATTCTTGGCTCTCGTCCCTAAAACCCGACACCTCACGATCTGCGTGTGAGTTTAGGAAAACACATGTTCAAGGATATAATAATAATTATATCGTTGTTGTAAAACCTTTGGTAGATGATGTATTTGATCAGAGTATTAAATAAAACATTTGCAATAAGAATGACTCACATGAACACGCACAGTTATCGTAGAGTAAAACTCTGTGGCGTCTAGCATTACCTGCCTTATCACTTCATAATTAAACYTGCATTTTTCCACCTTATCGCTTCATACCCACTAGCTAGGGTACAAAGGATCACCCGACCCCAAGTTAAACCTTATTAATCAAGGGTATAGATATCCGCAATTAGACCTGGATGCATAATGATGCAAACYTCTGCCTGGTGCATTCTAGCTTCACCACCGATAGCTAAATCTTTGGCCAAGGGTTGGTCCATTGTGATACTAACACTCAGACTAGCTCAAGAGGTACTCGTATTGGGAACTACCCAAGCACAGTATTTTCCCCGTTGGACTAGTTATTCATAGCTTACCAATTGAGTACTTAATTCCAATTCCGTCAAATTCAAMCAATCAATTCAATAGTGACCTCAATACATTTTCAGTATCACATAGCAATAATCAATTGGTAGAGATCACAAGTATGTCATTCATTGTTCGAAATTTTTCCCTGAACAGACTTCCATAAATTTTGCACTAATAGTTTCCAACAAACAAGATTTCATCAAAAAATAATTTCAAGAAATTCCATCTTTTGCAATTTGTAGAAAAATAATTTGGAGGTAACTCAAAATTTTTTTGCGGAATAAAATAGTTGATGGGAAATTTAAGCGTACCAGAATTCTAAAAATCATATCTAGAGTATGCTTAAGCATGTTTGTGGAATTTTAAAAGTTGAGGAAGTCATCTGTGACTTTGATTAATTAGAAAGTCTATTGGCTGTCTTTCTAGAAAAAGTTCACAAGAGATATTCTTAGTAATACATCTTAATAAATGACATCTAAGTCATAACCTAAAAATCATTTCACACTAATCCCGGCTTTATTGTTTAACCGATTTCATTAGAAAAATTATTTTTGCAACWATAGATATTTTCCTGGCTCAAGTCATTCATAAAATGAAAGGTTGTATTATAATATAACTTATAGGATAAATATATAAAGTGCYTCTGGTCAGAAAATTTTGAGATAAAAATAATAGGTTTTGAAATRGYTTTTCGCATAAATGGATAGCTTGTGGTATTTTGGGCATTACTCCCAAAATGCTCAGGGTTTCTTAATGCAATTGGTGCCAAAATAATCCCAACATAAATTTTTAAATCCATGCAAAAATATGAACTTAAAAAMGCCTGAATAAATCCAGATTTAAAGAAGAATTGCACAAGTTAGATTCAATCYGCCAGATTGACCACAGTGTAAAGATCTACTCATATCATGAATTTTACAAGTTCAAATTGGATGAAATTTTCACTAAAATCTACCTAAGATCCGTGATTTCCAACCATGTATTACAAGTTAAATTTCACCAAATAATAGGGTTTTTATGACGAGCTGAAATTGGATGACAATTTTGGTTTGGCCAGAATAAACCCTAATGCTCATCTTTTTGTGCTTTGTAAATTTTAACATGGTGCACCTAATGAAAAATTTTAAAAACCCTATATTCACGTCATGACAACACTATAATCATTCTCTCAGAATATTCACCCAATACCCATGCAATAATCTAGATTCCTGAAAACAACAACACTCACACAACAATGTTATATAAATTGTAACCATAGTTTCAAMCTTGACATGAATTCAAACCTAAATTACTGACCAATTCAGCAACGAAAATGGATGGAATAATGAAAAGTTTTGGACTTGCAGAAAGAGAGAGCGAATGGCTACAATTGTGCAAAAGAAGAGCTGTAATACCCGAAATTTTTCTTTTGTTAATTTTTGATTGATTGTGTGAAATTGTGTGCCAACGAGGGTTGGATAAATTTCTAAGTGGTTAATGTTTTAATTGTACGTTAATAAGTACAAAATTATCATGTTGTCGGATTAGGACCCTTGGTTGGTTAGAGGCTCGACTCATTGGYCTTATTCGTTTTCCTTCAGAAAACTAGATTTTTATCGAAAGAAAGCTTATTGAATTTAATTTAATGAATTGGGTTAGCAGCGGATGGGAAGGTCCAAAAAATTTAGGTTAGGGCCTAAGTTTTAAAAAAAAAAAAGAGAGAGAAAAACCTAAAAACCCTAAGTCTTCTTTTTCCTACCCATTGCCGCTGCCGCCCATTCCCAAAAAACCCTACCCACCGCCGCGCTCTCACTCCCAGATTTCCTGCCGCTCACATCTCCTTTTCTTTTCTCAGTCGCTGCCATCCTCTGTTCTCATTGCTGATAACCCTCGTAATCACTGTGTTTTTTCTTCTTCCCTCTTCTACCTGTCMACACAGCTTCATTATCGGAGTTCCAGAGTTGTCGCACGGATTTGATCTCCCCTCGCGGCACGGCTCGAACATTGGACCTATGAGTCACCCACGTAAGGGTTTGCTGCCCAAAACCGAAGCTCACTGGTACGGTTGCTGCCAAGCAAGAGCTCCATGACGCCGTCTGTGTGTGTGCCTCAGCGGCTCARGAYCGTCCGACRAGGAGGATCCGCGCACCCGATTGAAGATCATCTAGATTTGGAGTCTCCRGAATCGGTCATCGATTCCTCTGCCTATCGCGCTACTGTTGCCCACTGCCAGAGATAGTTGGAGCTGCGAATCACTACTGCACCYCTACTAGAGCCATCGCCGACCAAGCTGTTCYCCAAAGGCGCACGTTCCACACCTCAAGATCTGGTTACCATCTTCTTCTTCTTCTCTACACACATTTGATGGATCTGCCGTCGTTATCTCCTTCTCCTTTTCTGCTCGYCRGGCACTACCATAGCACCGCCAGGTTCTAATCTGTGCYTCAGAACCGRGACTACTAGACGAAGCCTCTTGGCCATCACCCCTGCTTTCGGTCGTTGCTGCTCAGCTGTTGCTGCCGGCGGTAGACTATTTTGGCTGGTTAATTGAGTTTCGGCCAGGAACAGGGAGCAACAACAGGTGCCAGGCACTCAGTGCCCGCACCAGTACCAGCCAATGCCCAGGCGCTCCGAGCCTGACGCCCAGTGACCAGCGCCAAGGCACATCGAGGCCCAGACACTCAGGTACCCAGACGCCCGGACATCCGAGAACCCAATACCATTCCCGAGACACTTGGACTTTGTGGATTTAAAAGGTGAAAATGTTATTAATTAATATTGAAATTTATGACCTATGGAATTATATCCTAAAGAAAAATTGTGGAGAATATAGATTAGGTTAAATACCCGGACTAAGGGGTTTAAATTGAACCCTTAAAAGACGTGATAATTCGTAATGTGGAAACTAAGTATGGATTAATAATTGGCAATTGACATTGTTGGAATAAARATTGAATATCTAAATTGGTACAGTCATACTAAATAGACTTTATTTCTGTAATCACAATTAGGTCATTTCGAGTGCCTTAACATTGAGAARAGTCAAGTGATTTCACTTCYCAATTCAAATAAGAAACCTTTAACGTAAAGGATTCCGGGTAAGTAAACTCTCACATTCTGATTAACGTATATGTGTGATTATTATTGAATCTGAGTTCTAGGTAAGTAAACTCTCACATTCTCATTAATGTATATGTGTGATTGTTATTGAATGTGAATTCTAGGTAAGTAAACTCTCACATTCTCATTAACGTATATGTGTGATTGTTATTGAATCGAGTTCCACGTAAGTAAACTCTCACATCTCATTAATGCTTATGAATGGATATAATGTAATTCTTTTAGATAGTTTAATATGTTGTATATGGATTTTATGCACGTTATCCCTATACCGCCTATCTCTTTTGTTATATATAATGTGGTGGCAATATGGGATTGTATTATGAGGTGTGTTAATTGTGTGGAATGATTCATGTGTTTCATATCCTYTACGGTTTTTATGTCGAACGGCATGTTAATTTCAGTTGTATGCATTTCATGTCATGGGCATGTAGTTAGTGTTCACATCATTCCTGGCATGAGTCATTCATACATTTAGAAAGAAAATGGTTTAGGAAATGAAATTATGAGAGGAAATTTATTTTATAAATTGTAATGTGTCCAAGYAAATGTTAAAGTTTTTGAAAAAGGGGTGTAAAACCTAGCCATGAAAGATGTGGGTACGAGATGGGGCGTGGGGAACCGGCGCACCCAACCCTACCCTCTTGGAAGGTAGGGAAGAATGTACCTCTTTGGAGGTGAAAAGATGAAAGGAAAAGTAAAGGAACGTTAACCGCTTTGCGGTACTACTGGTAGYAATGTAATCGGGTTCCAAATAACTATGACCCACTACACAGCTTAATGCTAGGCGTTACACTCTATTAAGCTCACGAATGTAATGAAATGAAAGGTTTTACAAGCTATGAATTTTGAATGGAAAGATTTTATGGAAAGGTTACAAAAGAAAATGATTTGAAAGTTTTCATTGAGGATGTGAGATTTTATAATTTATGACATYTAGGGCATGTTCATGCATTCATGCATGAGATTTACTRACTYGGCTTTATAGCTCATTCCACTTCTCTCGTTTGTATTTCAGATGATGTGTAGCCAGATGGTGCGAGGAGGTCGCTTATGGGCAAACCAAGATACCCTGAAGCATCTTATAAATAAATTTTAAGGATTAAGATAGTAGTTAACTATTTCTTATTTGGTTTAGTTGATTGTGTTTTAAATTCTTTTGGTTTCTTCAAATTTCTATCTGAATAACTGTTGGGTTGTAAGAAATTTGTTGGAGCATATTTCTCTTTACGATGGATGTTTAATTGGATTAGAGAGTATGTTGTGAATGGGTGTTTGAGAATATTGAGAACATTTTAAGTGTATGCAGGTGGTAGTTATTGAGATTGCAGAGGAAACTCTGCCGAAATTTTTATAAAAATCTTTGACAAGGGTTAAGACTTCTTTTATTTCCTATAGTAGTTAATCGTTCCATGAGTAAGGTAATGCAATATTCTCAGCTTAGGACAATTTCTAATTTGGGGGTGTTACAATTTTGGTATCAGAGCTTAGAGTTTTGGAAGTGATTCCGTAGACTTCATAAGAAAATAATTATGAATTTTGAAAAGTATATGGGTATCAAGCCATGCCACAAGCTTCCTTTCCTGAAKCATCTGGTAAGTTTGTATTTTGATTTAAGTTCTCGAATGAGGTGAATGTTAAGTGTTATAGCATGTCTTGTCTTGATTTTGCTTTGAATTGGGGGTGATGTATAATGTTCATTTTTTTTTAATCATGCCTATGTCTGTGTGTAAAGTCCTTATACGATAAACTTTTCTAGTTTAGTAATGGTTCGTAATACGCGTTCCCAAGCCCAAGACAGGCAGTTCAGCCCCAGGACSAAGGGGCAGGTAGTACCCGTGCCGCACAAGGAACTCCAATGACCATGAAGGCCTTTATGCAGGCAATAACTGCCTTCGGACAAGCTAGCCAGTCGAGGAGGAGCAAAATATGGGAATATGGAAAGATCTCGAAGTTTAAGAGGCTCAACCCACTACCATTCTCAGGTACCACTTATCCTGTGGAAGCCGAGAATTGGCTGACAGAGATACAGAAAACCTTCTTTGTCAGGTAAAGAGAAAGCCAACCTTGCTGCGTACATGCTCTAAGAGGAGGCGCATGARTGGTGGTTGATGGTTCAACGCCAGATGAGGGAGACTCTAGCCCCTTCACTTGGGAGATGTTTATCGAGGCCTTTAACGATAAATATTTCCCCAAAAGCATGCGACAGTAGAAGGAACGCATGTTTGTGAGGCTAGAGCAGGGAAGCCGATCTGTTGGTAAGTGAAGCTGAGTTCACTTGATTAGCTAAATTTGCTTCTGATTTGGTTGCTACGYAGGAAAAGAGAGAAAGACGCTTTGAAAAGGGGGCTCAGGCCTCATATTAAACTAGCGATGATCCCTTTTGAGCTTTCTACGTATCGAGAGATTGTCAATAAATCTCTCCTAGTAGAGAGGGCTCAAATATTCAGTAAGGAGAAGCTCAGGAGTCAACCCAATGGTCAGGGATTTAGGGACGGTAGTTCTAGAGGTAAGGATAAGGGTGGCCAAAAGAGAYATACGACCAAGAGGGTAGACAGGGTAGCTAACTGAACAAACAACAGAGGAAGGCTTGCTCCAAACGTGGCAAGGGACATCTGGATGAGTGTCTCTTTGGCAAAGGGGTGTGCTTCAAGGGTGGGAAGCGAGGGCATTTTGCTATGGAATGTCCTAGTGGGGGTGGTGGAATGTGTTTTAACTGTGGTAAACCAGGACATTTGGCTAAGGATTGTAAGGAGAAAAGGAAGGATACGCAAGCACGTGTCTTCATGATGACTAGAAAGGAAGTTGAGGAAGAAGACGATGGCATTAACCAAGGTTCCCTATAAGAACCATGCCTTCAAGAGGTAGCTTAGGAACAAGGGGGGATAGGATGCATGCTAAATAGCCACGATATTTTTCTAGTAAACTCTATATTTCGAGGACGAAATTTATTTTATAGGGTGGGGTATTGTAATATGRAAAATTTTTCCTTTGTTAATTTTTGATTGATTGTGTGAAATCGTGTGCCAACGAGGGTTGGATAAATTTCTATGTGGTTAATATTTTAATTTTACGTTAATAAGTGTGAAATTATCGTGTTGTCGGATTAGGGCCCTTGGTTGGTTAGAGGCTTAACTCGTTGGGCTTATTCGTTTTCATTCGAAAAACTAGATTTTTATCGAAAGAAAGCTCGTTGAATTTAATTTAATGAATTGGATTAGTTACGGATGAAAAGGTTCGAAAAATTTGTGTTAGGGCTCAAGTTAAAAAAAAAAAAAGAGAGAGAGAGAAAAACCTAAAAACCCTAAGTCTTCTTCTTTCTCCCTATTGCTGTGGCCGCCCACTCCCAGAAAACCCTAATTGCCGCCGCTCTCTCACTCCCAGAAATCCTACCGCTCACATTACCTTTTCCTTTCTCAGCCACCGCCATCCTCTGTTCTCATTGTTGATAACCCTCGTAATCACTGTGTTTCTTCTTCTTCCCTCTTTCTCCTACGAACGCAGCTTCACCGTCAAAGTTCCAGTGTTGTCGCAAGGATCTGATCTCCCCTCGTGGCATGACTCGGACATCGGACCTGCACCCGCATAATGGTCTGTTGCCCAAAATCGAAGCTCGCTGGTACGGTTGCTGCCTAGCGAAAGCTCCATGACACCGTCTGTGTGTCGCTCAGCGACTCGCGAACGTCCGACCAAGAGGATCCATGCACCCAGCCGGAGATCGTCCAGATCTAGAGTCTCTCGAATAGACTTGTTGATTCCTCTGCCTATCGCGCTGCTATTGCCCACTATTCGAGCTCGTTGGATCTGCGAATCAATGCTATACCGCTGATCGCCTCGAGATCTAGCTACCATCTTCTTCTTCTCTGCATGGCCGAATCTGTGCGACACACATTCGCCGYATCTGCCATCATTATCTCTTTCTCCTTCTCTGCTGAGCCGGCGCTGCCATAGCCACACGAGGTTCTAATCTGTGCATCAGAATCGCCGCACACCACTCCTTGCTTAYCTGTCACCCTTGCTCTCAGTCGTTGCTGCTGAGCTGTTGTTGCCYACGGCAAACTGTTTTGGCTGGTAAATRGAGTTTTGGCTAGGAAAAAGGAGCAACAACAAGTGCCAGGCACTCAATGCCCAGGCACCGCCCAGACATCCAAGAACCCAATACCATTCRTGAGACACTTGGACTTTGTGCACTTAAAAGGTGAAAATATTATAATTAATATTGAAATTTATGACCTATGGAATTATATCCTAAAGAAAAATTGTGGAGAAACATAGATTAGGTTTAATACCCTGATTAAGGAGTTTAAATTGAACCCTTAAAAGAAGTGATAATTGGTAATATGGCAACTAAGTATGGATTAATAATTGGCAATTGACATTATTAGAATAAACACTGGATATCTAAATTGGTACAGTTYTACTAAATAGACTCTCTTTCTATAATCACAATTAGGTCGTTTCGAGTGCCTTAACGTTGAAAATAGTCGAGGGATTTCACTTCGCAATTCAAATAAGAAACCTTTATTCTAAAGGACTCCTGATAAGTAAACTCTCACATTCTYATTAACGTATATGTGTGATTGTTATTGAATCAAGTTCTAGGTAAGTAACTTCTCACATCTCATTAATGCTTATGAATAGATGTAATTTAATTCTTTTAYATAGTTTAATATGTTGTATATGGATTTTATGCCGTAAATCCCCATACRGCCTATCTTTTTCGTTATATGTTATGTGGTGGCGGTATGGGGTTGTATTATGAGGTGTGTTAATTGTGTGGAATCATTCATGTGTTTCATATCCTGTACTATTTTTATGTTGAATGGCATGTTAATTTCAGTTGTATGCATTTCATGTCATGGGCATGTAGTTAGTGTTCACATCATTCCTGGCATGAGTCATTCATACATTTAAAAAGAGAATGGTTTAGGAAATGAAATTTTGAAAGGAAATGTATTTTATAAAATGTAACCTGTTCAGGAAAATGTTAAAGTTTTTGAAAAAGGGGTGTAAAACCTAGCCATGAAAGATATGAGTGGGAAATGGAGCGTGAGGGACCGGCGCACCWAACCCTACCCTCTTGGAGGGTAGGGAAGAATGTAATGTTCACCTCTTTGYAGGTGAAAAGATGAAAGAAAAAGTAAAGGAACATTAACCGCTTCGCGGTACTACCGGTAGGAATGTAATCGGGTTCCAAATAACTATGACCCACTACACAGRTTAATGCTAYGCGTTACACTCTATTAAGCTCACGAATGTAATGAAATGAAAGGTTTTACAAGCTATGAATTTTGAATGGAAAGATTTTATGGAAAGGTTACAAAAGAAAATGATTTGAAAGTTTTCATTGAGGATGTGAGATTTTATAATTTATGACATGTAGGGCATGTTCATGCATTCATGCATGAGATTTACTTACTAAAAAAAAAAACCACCATAGTACATTTGGGGTCTAATCCTTGGAATAGGATGTGAGCCTTTTTAACGTGGTAAATGAGTAACTGTCGGTAAACGTCGTTCGGGTTTTCTTATTTTGATTTATGCTATGATGGATTATTATTGTTTTAGTAAGATTATTGTTGTAGAATTAAGTATTGTAATAAGTGTTATTGAAGTCCCATGGAACCAAACGGTGTTCGCTGAAGAGCGGGAGTAAACGATCTGCAGGTAGGACTTTTACGTTTTATTCTCTTTTCTGTACTCGATTTTTCGGG
>MEJB01000006.1:14485991-14497130 GCA_001752375.1 Rhazya stricta | reverse complement strand
GCAAGGTATACTTCGAAGCAATTTAATCAACAAAAAGAAAAATCTGGTCTAATTTTGATGACCAGACAACCTGCTCTGATACCACTTGTAAACATTGATTACTAAAATTTATATATTTATTTGATTATCTTACTTTTGCAATTAACAATCAACAATTAAATCAACAAGTAGGCACATGACACAGGATTTAACATGATTTGGCATAAAATGCCGACATCCATGAGACCACGTCTAGCCATAAAAAACAAATTCACTATGTTAGTAGATTAAAAGGATGTTATACATAAATCATTCAAATATAATAATATCCCTTTCAGTTGAATCTTGTAGTTTTTGCATGATGAGGTGAATCTTGTTGATGTTGATGACGGAAAAACTTTCATTAGATTTGTAATAAATCACCACTTTATTACCAAAGATTACTAGTAATTAATTAGAGACACTCATATAAAGATTAAATGTAAAATTTTGAGAAACGTTTGCTATTTATTTGTAAGAATTATTTGGATAGAGCATAATTCTTTTTTCTTTATCTTTTTGGGGTTGGGTATCATTGTTATTTGCTATTGGTTTAAGAATTTATATTATATTTAGTATTTCTCCTTATGATCTTAAATAAGTAACTTATACTGTTATATATATTATGTTTTATTTCTTTTATTCGACTTAAGATTTGACACATTATTTTGTTTCAAATATTATTAATTTTATATTTATACTTACTGATTTGAAATTCTATTATTATAACCAAAGAGACCAAATTTTAATATATTTTTTTAAAAACCGAAAACATATTGAGTGGTGGTTTCTCAAACATAATTTTCTATTCAACTTTTTTAAGTGGGTAAACAATGATACTTAAAAATTTTTTATCTAAAAATCTTTTAGAGAAACATTTTGAATTTTAAAAGAATCTAAAAGTAAATTATTTTTAGGAAAGTGAGAACAAATGACCCAATTAAAGAGAATAAGATTGGGCTGAGTTGGGCACTGGGCAAGACCAGCTAGGAGACTACTGAGCTAGGTGCCCACCACATAATTACTTGAAGATTGAGAATTTAAAATAATTACTTCCTTTGGGTTTTGAAAAGGTAACATTTTATTAGAGCAATATGCATTGCACCAATAAACCACTCAACTATTTGTGCTATTAAATAGTCGAAAATATATTTATTATATTTTCATTAAGTTCACTAATCCATTTTTGGAATTAATGTATTAATGTATTAATCAACACCTTTTCTTACACTTTCGAAGACTTGATTGCAAGTTTTTAAAAATAAATCCCTTAATTGAGATTCTATAATAATTTCAATGACTAAATTAAAAATTCACCCATACTATTATAAATTTAGGGAGTGTAAAAACAAATGAGCAGCTCATGTATTAAGTTGTTAAACAAATTCACTGACGGGTTTTCTTTTRATTTCTTCTCATGGGCTCTATCTTGATCCAATCGTTTGTTGGATTTCTAAGTTAGAGGCCTAATAACGAACTAATTGGGCTTCACTAGTAAGAGACGAATGYTAGGCCTAAGCTTTTCCTGAACTGCTCCTAAAGAAGTCCATGTCTCCATCTCTGTGATGTCCGCCGGGATATCCTGTGTGTTGGAGGCAGCCACTATAAATTTCTTCACAAATTGGAAATTCTTCACACCAATAAAATATCACATTTCCATATAGCCCAACATCAAAATAAAAATTCATAGAGAGATTCGGTCAAGAGTATTAATTCATGTATGGATTAAAAGCAAGAAAATAGAGGTAAAATTAGTTAACCATTTCGAGAGGGTCRTGTTTTTGTTCGCGTTTAGTAAAGGATTAAAAAATTTTGTTAAGTGCACTTTGACGCTGGAACAATAACTCTTTACTGATGTATATATTTTAGCATAAGTTCAATTTCTAGAAGGTATAGTATAATAGTTCATTTATTGTAATATRTCGAATTTTATCAAATGTGACTTTTCATAAAAATTATGAAAAAAAAGTTATTTTTATTTATGTTTATTTTACGAAATGCATGATCCACCTCAAAAATCAAATAAGTTATGAAGATTTGTTTAAAAAAATATATTTCCTTTCTCGTTTAAACCAAATAAGAAAATCATATAATAATCATGAAAATGATTTTTCAAAAAGAAAAAGAGAATGATGAAATAATTGATAGATAATCTCAAACCTAGGATTATTCTTAATAGAATGATGAATTTATAATTCTTTTCAATTTTTTGGCATAGCCAAATCAATCTTCAAAATTTAAAATTTTGAATAACATTTATCTTATGTGGTATGTAAATGAAAATTCCTATGATTATGTCAAGAGTTGATATTTTATACTAATTCACTCATACACAATATTGTAAAGATATATTCACTTTAAAAATAGTTTTGGTCGAGCTCAAACTTGAGCATCCGACAACTGAAACATTTTCAAATAATTTCACTATTCGAGCTRGAACACTTTAATATGTTTAAAATAAAGAAAAATCAAAATAAATTTTATTAATACAATAATATTTCTGAAAATTTCTCAAATTCTATATCCTAAATTAAAAATATCAGAAAAATTAAATATTTGTAACATTTTCAATTTAACATAGCTAGATATATATTTCTAACCTATTTTGTAATACCTGATATTTTACTTTTTATGAATTTTGCATGATCGTGTGAATTTGTGCGCTAACTAGGATTGGATAATTTTCTATGTGGTTATTATTTAATTGTATGTTTAATAAGTACGAAATTATCGTGTTTGTCAAATTAAGGTCCTTAGTTAGTTAGTGACTRGACTTGTTAAACTTATTCGTTTCTCATACGGAAACTAGATTTTTACCAAAAGAAAAGTCCGTAGAATTTAATTTAATGGACTAGATTGGTTATGGAATGGGAAGGCCCAAATGATTTGGGTTAGGGGCCAAGTTTGAAAAAAAAAATAAAAAAGAAAAACCTTGAACCTTTCTTCTTCCTCTCCTATTTGCCGCCGTCGCCAACAAGCCGCTGCCACCTCTCTCACTGCCTCTTTTCTCCCTCTGTCTGCCCGATACAGCTRGTCGTGGCCTCTCCGCACCGCTCTCTCCCTTCTCTCTCTCTCTCTGTCTCTCCCTACATCTCCCTGACCGGAGTTTGCCATACACGTACCAAGATTTGATCTATGTATCAGAACCGCGACTGCTCGGAGAAGCCTTGCCGCGCAACCACTGCTTGCCGCTTGTCTGTCATCCTCTACCTCTGTCTTTGCTACTCTTATTGCCTAACGTTGCCACTACAGATCCATCTTTGCTGCGGCTAAGATTTACTACTCGCAATGGACCACAAAAAWGGAGTTTTAGATCTAGTTTTGCTCTGTTGCTTCTCAATCGTTCATCAGAAGGAAGTTGATCCGCTAGGTCCAACCAAGCACCCAGCAACTAGACGCCTAGGCGACTGAGCGCCGAATGCCCAAGCGACTGAGCCAGAGGCCCAGGCAACCAGGCACTGTGCACGACCAGGGTTATTGAGCGCATGCTGCCTGAGCACACACCCGGGGCACAACACCACTTCCGCAACACTTAGAGTTTGTCAATTTAAAGGTGAAAATATTGTTATTCAATTTTGAAACTTGATGACTTATCTAATTATGTCCCATAATGAAATTGTGAGAGAACATAGATTAGGTTTAATACCCAATCTAAGAATGAGTTTAAATTGTACAAAGAGTGTGTTTGGACTTAAAATGGATTGTTTATGGTATTTCCATTATCAATTGTTGAGAGGGGTAAAAAGCTATGAAATAAGTTGTACCCTTAAGAATGTGATAATTTGGCGATGTCGGAATTAAGTACGGGTTAAAATTGGCAAATGATGTAAATGGAATAATTGTTAAATGTTTTAAAATTAGACAATCGTATTAAATGGACTTTCTTTTGTAAACATAATTAGGTTGTTTTCGAGCACATTGACGTTAAGAGCGGTCGAGGGGCTCCYCTTTGCAARTTAAATAAGAAATTTTATCATAAAGGACTCCAAGTAAGTAAATTCTCACATTCTCATTAATGCATATGTATTGCTATTCTAATTAAATTGCTCTTAGGTAAATTYATTGTATATTGAATCTGAATTCTAGGTAAGTAAATCCCCATACCCCCCTATCTTTGTCATTGTGTTTTATGTGGTGACTATATTGGAATGTGTTATGATTGCYTTGATGAATTCACATAWTATATATTTCGTACTGTTTTWATGTTGAATGGTATTTAAATACGATTTATGTAGTTCATGTCATGGGCATGTAGTTATAGTATTCTACATCATTCCTGGCATGAATCATTCGCACATTTAGAAAGCGAAGGATTTAGGAAATAAAAGTTTGAAAGGGAATGAAATTTTATAAATGAATTATTATCAGGAAAATGTTAAGATTTTGGAAAAGAGTGTAAACCTAGCCATAAAAGATGTGAGTGGGAAATGGAGCGTGGGGGACCGGTGCACCCGACCTAACCCTCTTGTAGGATAGGGAGATAAATAACGTTCACCTCTTGGAAGGTGAAAAGATGAAAGGAAAAGTTAAGTGATGTTAACCGTATTGCGGTTCTACCGGTAGGAAATGTGATCGGGTTCCCAAGAAAAATGGCCCATTCCAAGCTTAATGGCTAGGCGTTACACTAAGTGAGCTCACGACTTTAATGAAATGGAAAGGTTTTACAAGTCCTTACATTTTGAAATGAAAATTTTATGAAAGTATTTAGAAAGTTTTATTGATGAAGTGAACTATGAATTCGTAATATATAGTGCATTTAAGATACATTCGTGCACGGGATTTGCTTACTGAGCTTTATAGCTCATTCCATTTCCTTCATTCTYCATTTCAGGTGCTATGTAGCCAGATGATGCATGGAGGTRGCTTGTGGACAAGCCTTGATACCCCGAAGGGTTATTTAAATAAATTTTAGTGAATAAGGTAAGTGYTTGACTAGAGAGGTCTTGTGTATTGTTTAAYATATTTCTTTATTGATTTAACTAATTGTGCTTTAGATTCTTTCAAGTTTCTGAAATTTCAGTTTTGGTAAATGTTAGGTTGGTAAAAGATTGTTAGAATACATTATTTATCATATTGGATGTTTGTTGGGTTGGAATGCATGTTGTTTACGGGTATTGAAAATGTTTGAGAACCTTTTGAATGTATACAGGGGGTAGTTATTGGAATTACAGAGGAAACTCTGCCGAAATTTTTATAAAACTTTTTAGACAAGTCTTCAGATTTCTTTTGTTTTCCTACAGTAGTTGATATGATTATGAGTAAGGTCAGTAATACTCTCGCCTTAGGATAGTTCCTAATCTGGGGATYTTARATATTTGGCTTGTTTAATTTTTWAAAAAAAAAGAACCTTCCTAAATCTGGCTAAAACGACAATTATAGAGAAAGGAGCCAAGATGAAGTTTATACTTAGCTGATTTCTCTCTTAAAACATCGATTTTCTTAATGAATTTGGTGCCAAAATGTTCCTAATAAGGTTTAAAACCATGTAAATGTCTAKGCCTAAAGAGGTCCGAATAAATACCAATTTGAATGGGAATAAGGGTTTCAAGTGCAATTGGCAAAAARTGACCCTATCTGAAAGATTAACTCACATATTGCATTGTACAAGCTCAAATTGAGTGAAAATTGGATAAATTCTTGCGAAGATCCGTGACTTTTCATCCATGTATCACAATCTAAAATCCATTTAGTAATAGAGTTTTTATATCGGATCTAGGTAGGCATTATTTTTGGTTCGCCCGGAAAAAATAGTATAATCTTACTAGTTATATCTTCAAAATTATGTGATTTATATGGTGCATTACATATCATTTCAAACCTAGAAAATTTATCTTAGTATTTTCTAGTTTAGATGGCCATAWAAAAGTTGTTCATCTATCCAAAACTGAAATATAAACAGAAATACAATTGAACATATCATAGACTTACATGTTCTTCTCATTTTAATTCTTATATCATCTTTTTTGATTTTAAACATCATCAAACATACTTACCAACTCCATATTCACATTATATTCACACCATCAATCTTTAACTTAGTGAATTGCACAATACCCATGCATCCTTCTTCGATTCTATYGCTAAATATATACATACATCATTTACATAAACATTACCCCAATATATTCATTCTTAACATGCTAAACTCACACTATATCTTTCCAAAGGTTTACAAGCTTACTTACTTGATATCTAGCCGTAAGAAATAGATGAAATTCCACGGCAGAAAATGAGAAGGAAAACCAAATGGAGTAGGACTTCAATTGCTAACTGGAACTCTACGATTTCGAGCTTGAATTCTTTCAGTTTTGAAAGGATTACAGTTGCTAAAATTTCAATATTACTTTGATAAGGTAAAGAGTGAAAGAGAGGCAAGTTAGTGTCTATTTTGTAGAAGTATTTGGTCAGAGGAACTTCGGTTGTTTGAAGTGTCATGGACAGAAAAACTTAGTTGCAAATGTTGCATTGAAGAGAGCAGAATATGGATGATAGGCTTTATGTGTAGAGTAAATGGTCTAAGTTTTATCAGTTTTTTATAGGATTTTAGGCGGAGAATACAAGGCTGTAATGGGAAGGAGGTTAAAGCTAGAAGAAGGAAAGAAAAATGAAGGAACTTCCAACTAATTTCGTTATTAATTTAGAGTGCAAATTCAAACTGAACTCTTAAAGAATGAGAGCTTGACACATGGGTGGACAGCTGCCTAATTCCTAGCMAAACACTTTCTATAATTCAAAGAACACACCATGGACAGCTGTCAAATTCCTAATTAAGGTACTATAGAAATTGTACAGCACACTCAAATAAAATGACAGCTATAATTCTTAMCTTAAATCCCAAAAAACAGACGACACTTATGCTGAAATTTTGCCACAATTCTTTCATGCATTGGGGAGATTTTAGCTAAGAATGAAACTSAAAATTGAGGGTAATTATCTGAAAGTTTGGACGGAAGTATCAAAGCTGCATATCAGCTAGGAGAAGAAAAGGAAAAGTGAAATTTTTGACCACTCATGTTCTACGATCTCAACACCTATTTAAACTAAAATTTGGCTGCAATTTAAGGAGCTATGCCGATGAAATAAACATGGCTGAATTTATGCYTGCAAAGTGGTAAGAATTCTATTTAGTAGTTATGATAGGTAATAAGTTATTTTAAAAAGGATTTTCGAAACCAGATTAAGCCGAAAAAATGTACAATTTCATTTTAACGGTAATGTTCTACCACATCTCTAACCTAATAAATATTCTACACTTGGATATACTAAGTCCTATAATTATATATCTACTCTCGTATTCATCTGTTACTCATTCATAGAAATTTTTGGAACCTCACAATATGATTATATTAATTAAAAGAAACACAAAATTACATAAATGTAGGTGGCATGTGAAAACTAAGCCTACCAATAGCATTAGGGGAGTAATGCACATTAATGTCAAATGTCTCCATTACCATTACTATTTTGTATTTGAAATAGTAAATTTTCATTCATGTTKGTTTTTCTCTCAATTGTTATTTTTTAATAATTAATATAGTAATAAATATATTTTAAAATTTATAATAAATAAGGTGACACAAAATTTTATGTATCATTTCGTTTTTTTCTAGACCTAATGTTGACCATTTTATGTGTGGAAAAAAATGAAGGAAAAGTGTGAAAATTGGCAATGAAAAATTGGTATGTCATTTGATTCTCAATGTCATTATTCGAATAGAGAAATCATTTTTGTTTTTCTCTTTCCTCTCTGGAAGTGGAAATCAATCAAAATTTACAAAGTGAGTGGGAGGGAGTCATGTGGCCAAGCTCAAGAGTCAAACTATCTATTCCTTTTCTTTATCTGCAAATGTTTTTTTTTTTTTTTTCTCATAAGAATGTCAAATTATCATAATGAAACTAGCTATTCTCTTTAATTAAGGGGGTATGATGCCTACTTTTTCTCTATTACATGATTTTTTCATCTGCACTTATTGAATTTTGAAGGATTAAGCTTTTTCTAAATTTTCATTGATTGATTAAGATGGTAATAATTAAAATACGAAAATAATTTTAATCTATATTAGTAACTTTTATTTAAAAAATTATGATGAAATAAATATCAATTAAAACAATTAAAGGATTTAAAAATTTAATATATTCTTCAATCTCATAACTCACATTTTTTGTTTTATCAAATCATAAATATTATAAATGCAAACTAAATCATACACTTAAAAACATTTAAAATTAATGCCATCATTTGTATTGTTCTTTTTTTCATATAGGAATAAGGATATTATAGAAAAAACTTCAGTAGTTCAAAAGATTTTTTCCTACATAGTAAACCCGTCATCCGTAGGGCTTCACCTAAATACGTTCTTTTGTTTTGTTTTTGCTCCCTTCTTGAGTTTTCCTTCTATCAATGTGAATCAACAAAATAGGGAAGTTCGGTCTTCAGAATCAAGCGGCCAACTCCTATGTTATCTTTTTCAGAGGCTAGCTGCAATCGCTTGCATGTATATCTCTCTTACGTAGCAAGAAAAAAAAAATATGCGAGGTGCCTATCAAACGTCTTTTTAAAACTCTATGCATTCCTTTGATGTCACCAAGGGATATTATGAAGTGACTCATTTCTTTACATTTGGGTTTGTTTTCTATTTCTTTGTGTTAATTTTTAGTTTTGGGAGGTGGGTTTAGTTTTTCTTGGCCGAAAGATTGTATCTGGCTTTTGGTTTGTTGAAATTTCTTTTCTTGCTTTAAAAAATTTCTTTTGGGACGAAGCTTTGTTGATTAATCATGGCGGAAGTTGCTATTGTTGGCTTAGTTCAATATTTTAGCAGTTTACTATTTTTTTAGTACTAGAGTATTTTTGCTCCAATTTTGGCTCTCACTCTTGGCTGTACTAAAAGGGAGGGAAAAAATAGACAAGAACAAGAAGGTCAGAGGGGTAGGATATTATGCCCTTCGAGTGCCAAGAAGTTTGGAACTTTAGCTCCAATTTATGCTATTCTTTTTGGCGCCAATAAAAGGAACATGGATAAGTATCTCTTCCAGAAGAAGAAGGAAAAAAAGGTTTCTTTTTCTCTTTGGCACCCTCCTCTCTCGAAGAGGTAAAATTTCATTTATTTTACCTTTTTTTTTCTTATTTCTATGTAATAATCTTGTTTTTCACTATGAGATCAGCGTAACTGTTCTGCAAGTGATGTGGGGATTAGCCATAAAGCTCGGATCTAGACACAAACACAACAAGAAAATAATGGAAGATGTTAGAACAAGTCGGCAATGGAGAAATCAGAATGGAGAAATAAGAATAGAAGGATAGTTGAAAGAAAACTGGAACCAACAAGGCAACAACCCTTGATCTCTTGAGATCAAGAACCAAATACCAATGAGGATTCAACCTTCTTCCCTTTACAACCTTACACAATGGTTATGGCAACCACGCACAAGGAGGATACTTAATGAAGCTTACTAGGACCAATCCCTTGAAGAATTAACACACACAAGACAACTTAATCCAAATCAACAACAATGCACTCTAAATCTCTCAAGGAAATTTGATGCATTCAACCAAAAAGGAAAACAGTGTTTTCTTTGTGTTCTTTAACCTACGAAAATCTACCTTTCAAAGTAAAGACAAAGAAGCCCTTTTATACCTAGGTGGTTCACTTGTCTTCAAACTCTAGATCCAACTAGAGTCCCTTGCTATAAAGGAACTAATGCATGAAATATAAAATAAGCTAGAAAACCTATCTTCTCTTGGCCCGCAAAGAAAAGAGTCTAGAACGAGAGGCTATCTTCTCTTGGCCCACGAAGAAAAGAGTCTAGAACYAGGGGCTATCTTCTCTTGGCCCACGAAGAAAAGAGTCTACAACGAGGGGCTATCTTCTCTTGGCCCACGAAGGAAAGAAGCGGAAGACATGAGCTACCAATCTTGGYCTGTCTTCTTTTGACCCACTGGGCAAATGAATTGTTGGATCTTTTTAGCTCTAGCTCTAGTCATGGGGCCACCAAATGTAGGCACCATAGGTGATGTGGTGAGTGGTCCCTTATCAACAAGTAATGATTGCTCCTTTAATTCTTTRAGGTTCCTCAGATTCAAAAAAGTAAAAGGATAAACTTTTTGAGTAATAGCATATGGATGCAAGTTTTTGCTGGAATAAAAATTTTAACACATACCTTCACATAATTACTGCTCCTGGTTTGAACAATCTTCGATACATTTATTTTAGTGCCTTTTAGTTTGTTAGCGAACTCTTGTGAGACACTGTGATCTAATAAACAAGTATATTTCATGGATTAAATGTAACATTCCGGATTTTACTTTTATGAATATTTATTTAATCTCGTGAAATTGTGCCAACTAGGGTTGGACATTTTATATGTGGTCAATATTTTTTTAAATCATACGTTTAATAAATGCGAAAATATTATCCGTGTCGAATAAGAATTATCGTTAGTRAAAAGCTCGACTCGTGGGCCTACTTATTTATTAGTCGAAAGTTGGGCTTTTTATRGAAGGAAAGCCCGTTATATTAAAATTACGAATTTTAGGTTAGATTTGGATGGGAAGGCCCGACGGGTTTGGATTACGGCCCAAAATATAAATTAAAAAAAAGAGAAAAGAAAATATATAAGGAAATAAAAAGAAAGAAAAAGAAAGAAAAGAAAAAAAAAAAGAAAAACCATAAAGAAACCCCTCATCTTCTACCCTAAGCCGCCGCCGCCGCCGCCCACTTCTAGGAAGCCCTACCCGCCTCCTTCTTCCTTTCTTCTCGCCGCCGCCGTCTGGGACTGCCGCCGCCTTTTTCTCCCTCTATCGACCGCTCTCCTCTTCGCATCTCTGCTCGCTGTTGCACGCCACCCTCGTCGCCACCACCAGCATTGTCGATTTCTCTGAGCCGCGACAGATCGGCTCGCATCAGATCTGTGGCTGCTCGAAGGAATGCTGCAAAGCGACCCGCACGACCAGTGCTCGCCAATGCATGTCGTCCATCCTCATCTGCTGCTCGTCACCCACTTCTGGTCGCGTCGCGAAGAGTCGTTGCACGCCAGAGGCGCGATTTTCACGCCTCCCGGAGTCAGCCATAACCACTCTGGACCAAGTGGTCCGCCCAACTCTGCCTTCATCTCCTTCTCCTT
>MEJB01000006.1:14417663-14485160 GCA_001752375.1 Rhazya stricta | reverse complement strand
ATAGATGTTGAGGAAACGAATTTTGAATTGTAAAGGGTTTTGAAATTAGAAGGAAGTTTTAAAGGTAAAAGATTGGCAGAGTGCAAGATTTACGCACCTTGCCGAGTCACGTCTTACGAGCTACATTTAGAAAGCTGTCGACTGTACGAGTACTGTACCTTTCCCGGTAGAGTTGATAATATCACTATACTAGCCATGAAGGATGTGAGTGGGAAATGGGGCGTGGGGGACCGGCGCACCTGAACCGACCCTCTGGGAGGGAGGTAATGATTCACCTCTGGGAGGTGAAGAGAAAAAGGAAAAGTAAAGGAAGAGAATGTAATCGGGTTCCAAAGAACAAATGGCCCACTGCAGCCTAATGGCTAGGRGTTACACTCTAGCGAGCTTGCGAACGAACGAATGGAAATGAAAAGTTTTTATTATAAGAGAATTTTGAAGAGAACGTTTGTAATGAGTTTTGAAAAGGGAATGTTTTCGAGAAGTTTTTCATMAAAAAGGAGGAACTTAAATTTTCACATGTAGGACATGTTCATGCATTCATGCATGAGGTTACTTATTTGGCTTTTTAGCTCATTCCTTTCCCTCATGTTTCATTYCAAATGATATYTAACCAGATGGGGAAAGGAGGTCGCTTGTGGGCGAGCTATGATACCCGGGAACTGATTTTTGAATCGATCTATGTAATAAGATTAATATTTCTGAATGTTTTAAGTTCTTGAAGTTTTTGTGATTTTTGTTTTTGAATGGTTTAAAAAGGCTTCCGCTATCTTCTTCTTTGAATAAATGTTGAGTTTTAAATGTAGTTGATTATTTGCGAGTGGAATGACGTAACATTCTCGGGTCAGGATAAGGTTCCTAATCTAGGGGTGTTACATTAAAGTTTAACAAWGTATTGTGGTAGGCCTAAATTTATCTCTATGCCTTTTACTTTTTTTCTTTTTCTCTTCATTGAGTTCATGCATGTTCTTCAGCTCAGACGTACTAGCTACAGGGTTTTACTTGTTAGATTTCTTTCCATTAGAATATTTCGTTCTAATGATGAATAAAGAATATTTCATTCTCTAGCTAAAAGAACTAATCCCTTTATGCYTGCCAACCATGAAACTAAAACAAGATTTTAAAAAAAGTACGTTTGGCTAGAATCCTCAATTTATCTCTCTGTATAGATATTTGCAGGGTAACTACTTGATTGAGTTAATTCCTAGTGAAGTGGGAAACCTTTCTCACCTTCAAAACTTGTAAGTTGATCAGATGTTTTCATTTAAGTGTTTCATGTAAACTTACTCTATTTGTCAYTCTATTTGTATTCTTCAATTCATTCTAACATGGGAGTTCTTCAGAATTACCTTCTCTCTTTGTATGTGTTTAGAAAGTTTGCCAATATGTATAGGTTACTGCATTGGCATCACTAAGAGCCCCATCAACAAGTACTTTAAGTTTTTCTAGGGCTTAGAACCATCAAATGAAGGAACAGGTTAGTAGATGATAAAACAAATTCAACAGGATTTCGTTGGTAAATAAGCTGATTTGTTTCTTAGTCCTCTCTCTCTCTCTCTCTCTCTCTCTCTCTCTCTCTCTCTCTCTTTCTGTCTCTCACAAATTTAATAGATGCAGTTTCCAATAAAAGCAAAGCTGTGGGTGTAGAGTTTTCTTTTCTTTCATTTAATTTTTATTAGACAGGCTAAAGTGATGATACTAGCTAGTGGCAGCCTAACCAATTGTGCAGAAAGTTGAATTTGGGTGTTGTTTATTTCTATCTGCACAATAACTAAGACATGTGTCCTAGTAAGTGAATCTATAACTTTTTCCGCCAGTAAGTGAATCTATAACGTTTTTCGCCCTTCTCGAGTTATTTTTGTTGAATCATCCGTATCTGGATCGATCAACAACTTTTGAGGATGAAGTTAGATATTGAGTTTGATCACTTTATAAATACATATTTTGAAAGTCATGGTTCGAAAGTCATGGTTGTAAATCCTGTATTGATTAATATTTAATTTGGTAGGTATTCGTGCAGTAGAATCTAGCAAATGATACATATATGTCATCGATGATCTTTCTTGCCTTTCAAGTCTAAAGAAAATTAGTCTTGTAGTCTTCTAGTGCCAGTATCAGTATCATTGTGGGAGTAGAACTTGTGCATTATACCATTTTTATATTTCATGTGTAATTTGGTTAGGATATCGTGAAAATTGATGAATGAGACAACTATTTTGTTTTTCTATAGATTACTAGTGATTAGTTTCTTTGATTGGTTTTATTGTTGTAATATTCATATGCCTACGATGTACAGGAATAATTCTACTTCTACTTTTCATACTTAATTTATCTATTTTCTTGTCATTATTATAATGAATGTCGAGGGTAAAATGCATCAATTTTATCTTTCCTACCAAAACATAGTAATTTGATAATTTGACTTAGAAGAATAAGAGAGTGATTTTAAGTCCTAAGTTGATGACAGCAGCATTTTGTTATGCATGACATCGCTCTTGTCTAAAATACATTTAAGGGTCTCTTTTGTTTTGCAACTTTCATAAGCTTGTTAATTAAAGTTAAGATATCCCCCCAAAACCCCCCAAAAAAAAGGGAAAAAAGGTTTTCTAAAGCCAATCTTGCTTGAAATTTCCCTAGATACTTGGGTGTTGTATTATCGTTGCACTTTGATTTATGTTTAAGATGCTTGTAGCTCAAACTAAGATCATAATGGAAATTAGAGGTGGAGACTTTATCCTGTGTATATGGGGAGAAGTAAACAAGTAGCTACAATGACTTTATCCTCATACCTGTAACATGTTTGAACTTGGAAAAGATTTCATTTTCCTACTATGCTGGTAGAGAAACTTGGAAACTTATTACCCTATGGAGAATTAAATTGTTGCAGTTAGTGTAAGGGAGGGGGAGGGGGAGGGTGTGGGTGAGTTTCATTAGTAGCTATATAGATTATTTGTAGATGACTTCAATTTTAGTAAAATATCCTAGCTATCTTTATGGTTATTCTCTACACCTTAGCCTTACTTCTTAATGATGTAGTTCATCCATCATGGTTTGGGATCAGATTCTATAGATGTCTCATTGATTAATTTAAAATTTGATTAATTAATTTACTATTCTGTATATAATTAATTTGACATAGTAAAYATTAGTAACTTTGGAGGTGCCTTTTTGAATAGTTTTTTCTTATAGCTAATATTAAGAATTTTAAAAGGTTATTTCAAAACATGTTCACTTCGAAAAGCTTAAGAGAAGATGCTCATCTCTGTGTTATTTCACGCCTCTTGGCTACCTCTTTCTCCTCATTTCCAAGATGCTCATAATGGACGATTTTATTAGTAAGAGAGTAACTAAAAAGATAAGATAGGAACAAGTTAGAAAGAAAAAAGATGTGCTCTATMGTCTTATTTCATTACTCCTTGAATGGTCCACATTGAAACTACTATTACTAAAGAGGATTTGGTAAACCATCATGTTCTATTGTGTGTTCTTTGTGGATTTATTCAAAATAATCATTTAGACATTAATTCGAGTTTTCTACATAAGTTTCTATTGTTGACTTCTTTGTTGGAAGTTCTTAAATTTATGGCTGGACTTGTTTCCTGAAAGGTTGTCATCATTCTTTACGAGTTTCGRATTTATTCTTGCTTTTTCTGAATAGTGGGTGGGTAACTGAAACTCAAAGGTTGACATCCTTATTTACGTAAATTTGACATATTGGTTCCGACTGTTCTTGAATGGCTAATAGCAATAAACAAAATAGCAAAAGATCATAGTTGGTTATTTTAGTTGGATTTTGCATTTTTTGAATCCCTTGTGTAATTTGAGGAAGCATCATAAGCTRTGTTACGTCGTTTGCAGGTTTATAGGTTGTGTCATTTTGATCTAATGATTGATATCTTGATGCAGTTACCATGCTAATGATATGGTTAAAAACCTTAACCATAGTTGAAGCAGACAGGAAAAAGGACAAGTCAGCAATTAAGAATCAATGATCTATAGAAGACCAAATAATGAAATTCCATAGTTAATTGATCCCTCATTTGTTTGCAATATTTTAGGATTTGAGCTTCAAAAATTTTAGCAGAATTCTATATGTCCTTATGCTCTTTCACTTCCAATGTGCTCCTCATTCTGATGTTGGTATATTACTTGTAAAGATAGTCATATATTTCTGAAACTAGAGCTATTCGGAATCATTTGTCTATACACTGCACTATCGTTATGTGGTAGTGGAATAAGAGTTTATTCAATTATGATTGCTTTGGTTAGATATATTTAAATTTTAATATACTAAAATGGCATAGCTTTAGAATTCCAACTATAAGAAAAAATAAAAGGTCACAAAATCCAAATAATTATTTTTGTATTTGAGAATTCAAAAAGAAAAAATTGATTGAAGATTCTTCAGAGTTACAATCATATAGATGTAACATGAATTGTGTTAATATTGTGGGTTTAATAAGTATGGGGATATTTTAGCACTTACAAAATTGCATTGGGATTAGAAAGAAAAAAAATAATGAAACTTTCAGCTATTGAATTATTGACACTAAGCGTAATAATGTTCGTTCATTTGTAAGTTGTTAAGCATTTTTTTCTATATTTTTTTAAAAGAATAAAATGCGAATATAGAAAATATTAAGCACGATGAATTGAAACATATTCATCTTTAAGAATTAAAAATGATTTTTTATAAATTACAATCTTTGCTCATTATAATTACTAGATGTCATTAATTATTGTTTACTGTGACGCATTTTGTCCCTAAAAGTAAAGTGCACTTATGATGAATATTATTTCATAGTAAAAATGATCTAATTATTTATGATGAACGGAAATTTTTATCACTAAAAGAGTTATTTTAGCCATGAAATAGTTCATTGAAAAAGAATTGACTGATTGGCTACGAAATAGTTTTGTAGCTAATTGTAAATATTTTTTTGTAATGACTTTCCTTCGTAACTAAAAGGCAAAAAATTGTGGTCATAACTTTTGCTTTAAACAATTAATTTTTTTTAACTATTTGATGATGTAATTGATGAAATATTGTTTCATAGATCAAGAATGCACATCTAACGATGACATATCATCTCTGGCTACAGAATTTTATCGTAAAAAATAATTATCAATTTTTGCCTATGAATATTGTAGATTCGTCACCAAGTGGCAACTATAGGCTATGAAATATGAGGTGTAGTTAAAAATATCACATCTAATACTACATTTGCTTGCAGTGATAGTCTGATGTGAGTGGGAATCCATTAACTTTACWAGATTATGCATGTTTTCACCCTTTTTAGTTTGATTAAATGCAACTGCATATTATTTTGCCTTGAATATTGTTTAGAATCGACCAAATGACTTTAATTGTCTAATAGTGTGAAATTCTAGAATTCATGTGCATTTGCTATAAACTAAAATACTCTATTTTGTAAGAAAATGATTATATAAGCAAAATAGAAGGTCACTTGATGAACAAGTGAAGATTTATTTAATACTGCGACAGCGGATAGCAATAACTTAAAAATGTGATGCTACAGCACTGAATATTACYAGTAAAAAGGAATATTTTATTACCAGAAGGAAAATCAAGGAAGAAAAGGAAAGTCATAYTTGGCCAAAAGACGTAATCATTTCTAGAGCCAAAAAACTAAAAAGTAAAAAGGTGAAAAACAAAAAGTCAAAATGCAAAAAGTAAAAAAGCAAAAAGTATTTGACACCTTTTAGCCAAACTTTGAAGGCAAGCTTCATGGGACAAAAGGGAGGAAGGCTGGAACGAGAGAGGCATTCTGGATTTTGAAAATCAGTAGCAAAATGCAGGAGAGAGAAAAAGAGAGAAAAGAGGAGAGAGAAAGAAAGCAAAAAGAGGGAAGCTTGGAAGAAGAATAAGAAGAAGACTTCAAGGAAACCTTCACTATTGGACTTCATCAACCTTTTTAAGCTTTGTTTCTCCTTTTCTTAGTGATTGTTTCGAGATGCATTTCAATATGTTAATCTTTCACATTTTGTATTCATTCAAGAACTTGAACTAACTTCTTAGAAGTTAAAGTTTTGATGAACCTACGTATTTAATGTCTATCTGAATGATTTGAGCAAGCTTTTGTAATATTCGCAAATTAGGAACTGTCCTAAGCTAAGAGTATTACTGACCTTACTCTTATTCATATCAACTATTGTAGGAAAACAAAAGAAATCTGAACAGTTGTCTAAAAAGTTTTATAAAAACTTTAGCAGAGTTTCCTCTGTAATTCTAACAACTATCCCCGGTATACATTCAAAATCTTCTTAAACATTTTCAATACTCACAAGTAACATGCATTCCAACTTAACAAACATTCAATATAAATAAACAGAGTATTCCAAAATCTTTTATCAACTTAACATTACCAAAATTGAAATTTACGAAACTTGAAAGAATTTAAAACATGATTAGTTAAACAAATAAAAAATATCTTGAATAATACATAAAACTTCTCTAGATAATGTCTATGTTATTTAGTAAAATTTATTTAAATAATGCTTTGGGGTTTCAAGGACTACCCACAAGCGACCTTCATGCACTATCTTGCTACACATCACCTGAAATGCAGAATGAAGGAATTGGAATGAGCTATAAGTCTCAGTAAGCAAATCTCATGCATAAATGTATGTGAAATGCATCGTATGTTACACATTCATAATTTACTTCCTCAATAAAACTTCCGAATACTTTGATAAAATTTCCATTTCAAAATGGAAGAGCTTTGTAAAAACCTTTCCATTTCATTAAAGTCGTGAGCTCATTTAGGGTAACGCCTAGCCATTAAGTTGCAATGGGCCATTATTCTTTGGAARCRGATCATATTTTCTYCTGATAGACCGCAAAGCAATTAATATTACTTTACTTTTCCTTTCATCTTTTCACCTCCTAAGTGGTGAACATTTCGTATCTCCATACCCTCCAGGAGGGTTGGATCAGGTGTGCCGGTTTCCCACACCCCATTTCCCACTCAATCTTTCATGGCTAGGTTTATACTCCTTTTCAAAAATCTTAAACTTTTCCTAAAAACAATTCATTTATAACATTTCATTTTCTTTCAAATTTCATTTCTTAACCCATTTGCTTTCTAAATGTATGAATGGCTCAAGTCAGGAATGATGTAGAATGCTACAATTACATGCCCATGACATGAACTACATAAAATCGTATATAAATACTATTCAGCATAATAACAGTACAAAATATACATATTATGTGAAATCATTCAATACAATCATAACACATTCCAATACAATCATCACATAACAAATAACGAAAAAAGGTAGGCAGATATGGMGATTTACTTARATAGAATTCAGATTCAACACATTCAATTTACCTAAAAGGAATTTAAAAACATCAATATATATGRGMTAATGAGAATGTGAGAATTTACTTACTTGGAGTCTTTTACATTAAGAGTTCTTATTTAAATTGCAAAGCGAAATCCCTCGATCGTTCTCAACATCAATGCACTCGAAAATGACCTAATTGTGTTGCAAAGAAAGTCCATTTAATACGATTATCCAAGTTTAAATATCCAACATTTATTCCATGAACTTCATTTTTAGATTTTTTTAATTCATACTTAATTCTTACATCACCAAATTATCACATTGTTAAAGATACAACTTAAACTCCTTAGCTCAGTATTAAACCTAATCTATGTTCTCCCACAATTTCACTTTAGGACATAATTACATAAGTCATAAATTTTCAATATTGAATAGTAATATTTTCACCTTTGAATCAACAAACTCTAAGTGTCGCYGAAGTGGCATTGCTCCCCGAGCATGCYCTCAGGCAGCGTGCTCATTCGCCTGGACGTCTGGGCATCTGGGCGCCTGATCACCTAGGCCTCTAGGCGACCCTAAATATAGAGCTGTCGGCCTACCAAAACACCGCGAGATGAAGCYTGGCAAACCGAAAAGTCGAGCTGGAGTGGTGCAGAAGTGCGGGAGTCAYATCAGGTCYCGAGGGAGGAAGAAAGAGGGAAGAGATGGCAAGTCCTGTGACTCTCAAACCCATCGAAAGGATCTGGGTTCTCCGAGCAGCAGAAATCAGGTTTGTATACCGACAAGTGACGCTAGCAGAGGTGCAGCAGCGATTCGCAGCTCCAATCGAGCTCGGGCAATGGGCAACAGCAGCGCAAGTCAACAYCAGATCTGGGAGAAAGCACGAGGTCCAYATCTGAACAATCTCCTGCTGAATGTGCAGATCCTCCTGGCTGAACGTTGCCCGAGCTGGCTGAGCGATACACAYCGACGAAGCCGAGACGATGGCCTGCTACGAACCTCTCAAGCAGCTGGCAAAGARGGTCGGCYTAGCGTTGGGGAAGGAGAGAGGGTGAGTGTAGCGGGGAGGGATGGCAACGACAAAAATTTCTGGGAGTGGGGGCTGCGACGGCAGTGATGAGGATGGAGGTGGTGTAAGCGCAGTAGGGTTTGGGAGAAAAAGCAAGACGGCTGTGACTTAAGAACTTTTTTTTTTTTTTTTTTTTAACTTTCAAACTTTGCGCCCTAACCCAAAACCCGTTGCCTTTCCCATTTCATAACTAAATCCCGTCCATTAAAATATAAATTCTATGCGAACTTTCCTTTCTGCCACAAAAATCTAGTTTTAAATTTAAAACGAATAAGCCAACACAGGTCTCTCTCTCAATCCAAACCAAGCGACCCCTGCATTAACGAAACACGAGTTAATTCCGCTACTTATTAAATGTACATAAAATAACAACCACATAGAAATTATCCAACCCTAGATTGGCACATAAATTCACAGGATCAAACAAGAATTCCATAAAGTTAAAATTTCGCCGTTACATCTTTACCTCTTTTATAAATTGTTGTACTTAAAATTATATGTTGTTCTACGTTCACTGTTTTATTGCCATAATAGTGTTCTTTAAGTCTCTTGAAACTCTGCAACAAGGTAGTAAAAAAGAGTGTAGATGTGGCGTTTTGGGTTATCTGTGGAAGAAAGGTTTTAATGTCTTAAAGCATACCGATAAAATATTAGAGATATTCAACTCCAACCATAAGAATCATATGAGCTTAAACTTTATTCAGCTTCCTTAAACTAATTTAGTGAAATAGGAACAATGGAGCCAACAAACTAAAAAAGGGTGAGGTCATTTCTGTCTCGATTTGTATTTCTACTGTAACTAAACATTTACTGTAGCATTTGCTCAGAAATCATTGCTGCAGCAAGTCTGCAACACTATGTTTTAGCTAGATCTTTGTTGTAGCATTTGCATACATAGGAATTTCTTAACTCTAACTCACTTTTAAGCTCTTGATCATATTGTTAGTGCGATTACTGTGATTATTTCCGAATCATTGTGATTTGATAAATTTAGATTATTTTACTATATTTTCGTAATAACCATCAACTATTGATTTTGTTAGGAATTTAAACCATCACTTGTAAACCAACAATCCTTGTGGGAAGATACTCTTATTCACTCTATATTACTTGTGGACCGTGTATACTTGCATGAATGGAGCTTTATTGTGTATGGAATTTTGTCCATCYTGGTCCCAAACGGCATGCTAAAAGTTTGTACACATAAATTTTGAGTCTAATTAAAAGACAAGAAAAGTTGGGATAAATTAGAATTTATTGATTTTGAAAGTGAGTTACAATTTCTGAAATTTTTAAATCAGAAGAACATGTCTTTTTTATTCTTGTAGTGATGGTCCTACAGGGCATGCTAAATATGTTTGGCTCATATGTTGAATCCTTATCCCCATCAATATGGAAATACGTTTATTCGATATAATGAAGAACGGAAGCTTGAATCTTCTTCAATGAACGATTCAACAATTTGTCGCAAAAGTAGAAGCTTTGAATYTTTGCTGGAGGAAATTATTGAATCTTTAGTTCTCTAAAATATCTCTAATATCTCCTTGAAAGCTTCTATACATTGAGAACTTTAGTTTTCTTAAGAGCTTRGGTCTATGTGAGTATGTCTCAAGGGAATACCCTATTTGTAAATCCCTTCATGTAATTGTCTTAGCTTGCTTATAGGTTTTTTATGCCTAAAAACTCATTTTATTGGGCCTTTTTATATTAGGTCAACTCAACTATTTATTTGGACGGCCTTAATAAATATATTCTATCATAAGATGAATCTAATTTATCTGGACTTATTCAATTTGACCCATCTTCATAATATACTGGACTGGCTTCATTAAGTGGCCCAACTTTAATTAATCCAGAATAATTGAATTTCTTCATAGACTTAATTAAATAATCAAGCCTAACATTATGTAATAATCATGATAAATAAATTATTTTTAATATCTACAACAAGTCTTCCTTGCACTTTCCTAATTTCGTAGCTAAGAAACCCAAAACTACTAAAAAAACTACCTTTGTTTTATAGAAGGATATCTTGACGCTCAATTATGTGAAGTCATGATAGATATCCTATCGTTACACTTTTCAAAAAGCATCAAAACAGATATGTCACTATAGACTATTTTTCTAATAGTAAATGTTTTAGCAATATGCAACTTCAACATGATGTTTACATATATATAGGCTGGTTAGAAAGGATTAGCWCATGACTCAAGAGTATTAACAGAGACGGTGAGATCCTACAAGTAAGTATCTATTTCCTCCTCGAGGTAAACTAAAATATTTAAATGAAAGTTATAATTACATTATTGTTACTAACAAATAGTTCTTTTATTTTTTTAGGTAAGTGTTACCTTTGTGATGCAGTGTCCTCTCTTACATGCCAATTTATGACACCTTATCATAATGTATGTACTAGCATATGATTTTGAGAATAGTAATCCCTACAACAAAATAGGAATAATTTAACATGACTCATGCAAAATGAAGAAATGTAATTGAATGTGCTTTTAGAGTGCTTGAGGCTCGATTTTCAATTCTCAAGAATATGATGTCATATTCATTTCAAAATCACGATTTGTGTTGCAATTCATAATTACTTCCAAAAACCTTTGGGCASCGATCACTATTTTAAGTAGRTTACTGATTTTAACTCAATTGAGGAAAATGCAACAAAGGGAGAGGACATCCTAGAARAATTAACAACAAAAGGAACACAACCAGTTGATCATTTATATATGCTCAATTTATGTGAATAAATTGCAAGCCAATTGTTTATATTTATTTAAATCATCTTTCTGTTGAAAGACAGTCTTGTAAAGTACTTTTGAATTCAATTAAATTGAAAATTTTTGGGAATTTTCAAGTGATAAAATAAGGGTATTGTCGAAGGACTGTGATTAAGCATTTATGGATAGAGAGATATTAATGAGGTGTATGTTTGACTAGTAAAAGAATGTAACGGATAGAATTATTAATGACTAAATTAGTATTAAAATATTTGTTATCTAAGTGAGTTTTGATCATTATTTATTTAAATGAGTATTTCTTTTCATTCATTATTTTTTCTTTTCTTTACTTTTCTTTTATTTTATTTTTTATTTTGGAATAATAGTAAAATGCTTATTTTAAAGATGCCTAATTATGAATCAATTAACCAATCATCATATTTTTTATTTTTTAAAATTAAATAAAAATAATACTAAAACTCTAAATCCTAAATCCTAAATTGTAAATCCCTAAAATCCTAAACCCTAATATATAAGTTTTAATTTTAATTTTGATAAACAATAGAAAGGAAGGTGATTAACTAATTGGTTCATGATTATGCATGCTTTAAACAAATATTTATTATTATTATTATTATTATTCTAGAACAAGGAAAAACAAAGAAAGAAAAAGAAGAAAAAACTAATGAATAAAAAAAAGATAAAATTAATGAATAAAAAGGAAAAAAACATTAATATCCATTTGAATGAAATAAAATGATCAACAAATTATTTAAATGARAAACAGTAATAAGCATTTAATACTAACGTCACATTTAATGTTTATACTCATTAGCTTTTCTTGAAAAATAAAAAATTTATTATTAATGATTATTCAAGGTTGGTTAGCATTCCCCTATACCTCTTGTAATAAATTTTAAAATTTAATATATATATATATATATATGAAGACAGAAATAGTAATCCTTTCCAATTTAAACTATAAATATGTGAAAGGTTTCAACGACAATAATAGATATCATAACCATGAAAACAGTCAAGAGATGCGCTTGTATGACAACCGAAACTGTCCTCAAAATATCTTAGGATCAGTTTGAGTGGAATATCTTGAAGGTGTCCTCTTGAAAGTGAAGTTTAAACACCATTTGACATGCCTATGAAATTTAGGTCATTTACTTCACCATTGGTCCTTTGAATGTTGAGCCTTTTATAGAGTCCCTGCCCTACAAGGGGTAATTACGAAAAGGTTTCCCATTTTTTTTTTATAAATATCCTCTGCATGCATGCTTTCGGATATAAGACTGGTAAGGCTGCTGCCGGTTCACGGGGGTGAACGGAAGGCCCACAGGCTTGCATGAAGTCGGCCTCGTGTATCTCACCTGTTCTTTTTAGATGACTTACTCTTCTTTGAACCTACCACTCAACATCAAGCTCGTGGCATGGAAGGAGTTTTGAAGGAATTTTTACCTTTCCTGCTCAGAGCGTAAGCATGTACAAAAGCAAATTGTTCACCCCTCAAATGTGCCTAAGGGAACGGCAAGGATTATCTCCTCCGCTGCGGCAATACCTCTTGCAACAAATTTCGAAACCTACTTTTTGGGTGCCTCCAATATTTTAGCAACAGTGGAAAAGGTGAAAGGATGTTTGGCGAGAAGGAAAATTAACAAACTATAGCTAGCTGGACTAAGATAGTGACATCTACATTCCCGTACTACAACATCCAAGCTCTCAAATATGCACGTGGAAGAGCAAATGAAAAAATTTAACAGTAGGTTTTTTCTGGTATGATCAATACGGGCGATTCAAACCTCATCTGCTGCTTGGAGGAGGTCTGCCAATCAAAGAAGCAGAAGGTATGGGGARATGACCCAACCGAAAAGAGCCCAGAAACCATACTTCACGCCCTGAGGGATTGCTCATATGCATCCTAGACCAAGCACGCACTCAATGCACGAAACCACAGCAGGGATTTCTTTAACCACTTGGTGATAGAGTACTGGCTTGATCTGGATTTCAACTACCGAAATGCTTCCCCAGAGGTCATCTCGGGAAGGTGGAGAAAATGCTTTCTGCCAGGGAGCCAATATGGTATGGCATTGGAAGAATCAACGGCTACTCCAATGTAGAAATTGAGACAATAAATAGAAGCAACTAAATGCAGATTTATGCTCAATAAAAAAAAAAAAAAAGATTCTCATGATAATTGAGTTTCAAATTAGAAGGGGAAAAAACAAGGAGACATTCATGGTGCCTATCTCACTGTTGAAACGCCTGGTGATGGTACTTCTGTCTCTTAAGTATACTCCATGCCCTAGAAACCGGATCACAAAATATTTGGTCACTGGAATGGAACTATTGTTAAAAACTTAATTCGTCAAAGAAATTTCACATAAAAGACAATCCCACCCAAGATAAATGTATGTGTCAAAAGACATCTGCAATGCCCAAGACAGGCAGCTTAGCAGCAACATCTTTGGTACTTATAACATACSTAATGATATCCATCTTAAAAGTTTATTTTGCTTTTCTTTCCATAAAATCTAAAACCCAACTCCACTCTAATGTTCTTAAATCCAGACAGGCAAGCAAACCATGGCTCTCACATTTGTTAGGATCAACCAGTTCAGCAATATCTGGGGCCAGTTTGAGATTGCCGTTAGGAAAAGTACTGTGCTGCAAGGGAAAGCGCCGTTAAAGAAAGTGCTACCGGGGAAAATAGTCACAGCTGCTTACGAGGAAGGCTTCATTTTCTAACTTTCTCCGAAAGCAACAAAAAGCAACAAAAAGCAACAAAACAACAGTTGATGTTTACCAAACATCTTAATAACTTTCCCCCACATTAGCTGAGATTTATCAAAAACCTTGACAACCTTTTCCCCATAGAAGCTAGGTTTACCAAATACCTTCAGCTGCTTGACCCCAAAAGCAGCCTTTTGGCTTGGTGAAAACAATCACAAATGCACCCTTAAAGGAATACAAGGCTACAGATGCACTAAAGAAAATTAAACTTTCATTTTTTAAAAGATTAATTAATGAACTTCAAACAAATTCATCAAAAGTCAAATATCTAGACACAAGAAGTACTAAGGAATCCAAATTTTACAGCAAAAGAAAATTTTTGAAAATCTGTTAAAACTGGTTCAACTAGGTCACTGGCTTATTCCAGTTTTGACCAGTTTCCAATGTTTTTGTGCAATAGTGGGCTGGAGAGGGATCAGCCCACTTTTTGACCGAACCAGCTCCAAAGGTTGTTTTAAAACCATTGCTTAACTAAGTCCCCTCCTGGATTTCTCATTTCCTCCACAATTCTTGCATTAACATATACTGCAATGCAATAAGAAGATTGCAAGAACTTATGAGGCATATGAAAACATGTAATTCGAAAATTAGAATAGAAAAAATTCAAATTGCTATTCTATGTTTAGGTCTATATAAACCTTTTAAAAGTTCAGATATTGATCTTCACTGTTGCAATAAAGCAAAATCATCTGTGCATAGAATACTACAACTAAATGCACTGCCAGAAGTTMAAGGTACTAATATAAGAAATGCATTAGTTTTATGCAGATTCACCTCTAAGAGTGCAATTCCAAGGCGATAAACTAAGCTTATGCAATTGCCTTTCAATAAAACATTGTATAATAGCTTAAATTCTATAAGCAATTGAATRCATAATAATGAAAATAACATTTTTACAATAGTGATTTCAATGACATGGTATCACCAACCAATTATTCTCATATCTTTTATCAATTGCGTATTGCACTAGGCCCATTTTTCAAACTTAAGATATAATAAATTAACCTAATGAGGGCAAAGAGAGAAGACAATGGAAAAATATCCTGAATTGTAGGCGTAGTATTTTGGAGAAGTGCTAATTWTTTAGAGAGGCATGTTARATAATCTTTGAACTTCCCCACAATTTCAAAATTCATAGTATTTCACGTTTAGGTATTTTGATCTACTGATTGTATATGCAATAGTTCCCCATAATATGTATCAAAGTACCTTTTTTTTCCTTTTTAAATTATTAAAAGAAACATAAAAATGGTTTTGTACTTATATCTATTATACCAGACAATAACAACGGCATGAATTCCCTCTCCAGATCAAAAACCAAACATGTAAGCACAGAAGGTATAAACACATCGGTCTTCTAGATCAAGAATCAAATTATTTGCGTATGAGGTAAAAACCAATTGCGATTCCAGAATTCCTAATACCCAATTACCCAGACCTACACCGAGTAAAAATCAAACATCTCCATGGGCTTCAGATACAGAGGTGTCTCTTCAAAATATGCAGCTTGGTCCAAGCCAATTTCTATACTTGCTAAGGTTTGCTAAGGTGCAATACATATAGATTTCATAAAAGCCCTGTAAAGTTGCTAGTGATTCACCCCCAACATCTTACCTGTAAAGCTGCTCCATCAGTACAAGCAAGGCAATCTCATGATTTAAAACCAAAGATGACAATTTGATTGACATATTAGCCCTTTCTCGCAATTGCCTACCATGACCATAAGGTCCACCAATGCAAAAGAGTACACTTGAAGCTCCCTATCACAAAAGAAAAGCAAAGTTAATATTACATAAGACACCTACTCCATCCATTACAAAATGGGTGTCCTTTATATTTTTGCATGTCTCCGAAGTAAATGTCTACTTTCATAAATTGTACATACTCAGTAATTAAAATTTACAGTATTCTCACTTATCTTTATGTTTATTAAGAATTTTGCCACCATTAAATAAGGGTAAATTGGAAGTATTATATAGTCAGTATTTCTACTAAATTTTTATGTCAAGTTGCATGGAAACAACTATTTTTGAACAAAGGGTGTAATAAATTTCAAACCATATCAGGATCTATTTTCCTATCTTTTACTGTGGTTTAGTGCTTTATGAATATTGATTGATCTTAGGAAGGGCAAGCAATGTCATTAAAGGACTCTGTGTTTTATATTTYCACTCCGGACCAAGAAAATATGAAAATTAGGCTGGCATGTACAAAAAATATCTAAAGAAGTGTCTCAAACCTTATCTATAGTCTTAATCCTAAACAGGAAAACAAATTGCTTAACTACCATCAATGATGTGGAGTATCCAAGTTTGTAGCGAACTGAAATTCTAAAGCTTTACACAAATTAGTATAATGTTATTCTTTCAGGCCTGCCCCCATTTCCACTTCTATGTCAAATTCTTCAAAATCAGCTTTGATTTTGTCAAGGCAAAACATAAGCATCAGGGTGACAAGCCATGTCTCTCAACACCTTAACTATATCACACTGATAATCTAACTTAGCAATAATTTTCGGCTTGGACACACTATCCAAACCTAACAATCAATTCAAGATGTCATACTTCTTTTTATAGTAGAGAAATTATATTTTACTTATTTTTCCAGTTAAGAAAGAGAAAAAAGAGAAACATTGCATATGTAATATATTGCTTGAAAACTATTTTTCAAATAAGAAATTAGTCCATACAGTGTTCATAGCATCCCCAAACAATGTGGCCATTTGCTCTGAATTTACATCCAGCCCATGTTCATCCAACATTATAACCTGCATATGATTGAGAATACAGCATAAATAAAAGAATAGCATCCTGGAATCCAAAGAGGAGATACTCCAAGCATTTGAACTGTTCTATGGTGGTCGTGCATGAACCTTTATTTCACAAAGACCAACTTCCAATTATGCATCACACTGAAGATCGTTAATGACATTATTATCGTATCAGCTACCAAAAGAAAAAAGAGAAGAAAAGGAGGATTTAGTATTCTTTCAAATATAATTTCGRATCTCCTAAATGCTTCAAAAGCATTTTCTAGCCAAAACCTAATATMCTTCGCATAAGACTATTCATGATGGAAAGTATGACCAAGGAATCAGTTACTTATTGCCAATTGTTTCTACTTGAAAGATAATGAGTGAAGTTTTCTCCAAGTACAAAAGTTAGTCTCTTCTTGTGACAAATAAATTAAAAATAAAGATTCCTTTGAGAAAGTAACTGATAGGTCAAATCCTAGCTTTCAAAGTAAAAGATGAAAGGTGTAGCATACAAACATCTTTCAGCCTGCCTAATCAGGCACAGGCTAAATCACTGAAAATTCATTAATTATGTTGCTTGTTTTAGCTTTTCTACTTAGCTTATATAATTCTAATCCTAGACTAATACCTTTACTCATAAAGATGTGATTCAACTAAACTAATGATCAAGTATTCATACACTMCTGTAAGTGCCTTTCATAGCGTAAGACAAATGTCTGTCGRAGAATTTTGGATTTAAAAGTAGTAGTAGTGAGCCATGTTCTTATGAGATGCATTAATAGTTCTGCATTGTTTACTTTTTCCTTTGTTCCCCCCTGGAATCSCCCTAAAGTATCCTTTCCAGCAAGAGGATAGGAACTAAAAAGTGCTTCCTTTATGAGTTAAAAAGAATAATGCTTTAGAGCAATGTTAAAGTAATGCAAGAGAGACATAGAAGAGAAGGCTAGGTCATTAGTCAATTAGAAAGATAATAATCATATTAAAAGTATCAAAAAAATGTGTCTATTTATATAGACTACCAAAGGTAACAAAACACAATCTTAATCTAACTCTATAAACCAAATCAAAATGTGACTAATATCTTYACACTCCCCCTCAACTTYAAGCATAGATGTTAATCATGCCCAACTTGCTACAAAGATAATCAAACCGAGCTCCATTTAATGCATTTAATATCTTAATACCAAAGACAATAATCATAGTAAAAGTATCAAAACAATGTGTCTATTTATATAGACTACCAAAGGCAACAAAACACAATCTTAATCTAACTCTATAAACCAAATCAAAATATGACTTATATCTTAACATTCCCCCTCAACTTGAATCATAGATGTTAATCATGCCCAACTTGCTACAAAGATAATCAAACCGAGCTCTCATTTAATGCATTTGTGAAAATATCACCAAATTGTTCTCCAATCCCCACATACTCTGTAGAAATTAACCTTGCTGAATTTTCTCATGAGCAAAGTGACAGTAAAGCGACAGTCAATCTCAATATGCTTAGTTTGTTCATGGAATACAAGATTAGATGCAATATGAGAGCAGCTCGGTTGTAACACCAAAGTTCCGATGGTACTAAGGTCTTAAGATCAAAGTTAGTCAATAACTAATATATCCATGTTTATTTCACATACAGATTGTGTCATACCCTATATTTCAACTCAACACTGGAACGCGAAACAACTTGTTGCTTCTTCACATATCACGTAGTAGATCTTCGATCTTCCTTAGATCTTGCCCAATCAACATTCGCAGAACACCCAATGTTAGTATGGCTATGATTGCTATACAAAATACCACATCTGGGAGCTTCTTTCAAATAACACAAGATTTGTTGTACATCTATCCAATGATTAACAGTTGGTGAGGACATGAATTGACTTACAACGCTAACCAAAGATGCAATATCTGCACGACTTACGCAAAGATAATTCAGTTTTCCAACCAGTTTTCTATATCTCTCAGGATCTTCAAACAATTCCCCTTTTCTTTTGTGCTGCAAATTAGGAATCATTAGAGTGCTACACAGTTTTGCCCCCAATTTTCCTATCTCGAATAATAAGTCAAGTACATATTTCCTTTGAGATAGGAATATTGTTTTCTTACTTCTTGTTACCTCGACGCCTAAAAGATACTTTAACGCCCTAAATCCTTTGTGTGAAATTGACTATGAAGAAAGGATTTAAGAGATGAAATATTCTTAGTGTCGCTCCCAATAATAACAATATCATAAACATGAACTACTAATCATACGATGCCAACTTCAAATGTCTTGTAGAAGAGGGAGTGATCAGACTTGCATTTCTTCCTTCCAAACTGTGCAACTGCTTGGCTAAATTTTCCAAAACAAGCACAAGGACTTTGTTTGAAGTCATATTTACGAAGACGACAAACTTTCCGATACTCTCCRTGAGCAACAAATCCAAGAGGTTGTTCCATATAAACTTCGTCATGAAGATCTCCGTGAAGAAAGGCATTCTTGACATRGAGCTAATGCAAAGGCCATTTTGTGAGTGGCTGCGATAGAAAGGAATAACCACACAGATGTTAACTTAGAAACAAGAGAAAAAGTGTCAAGAGTAATAAATGTCATAAGTTTGAGTATATCCTTTAGTAACTAGACGCGCTTTCAATTGAACAACAGACCCATCAGAATTGACTTCAATGGCAAAAATCCATTTACACCTAATAGCCTTCTTCCCTGCAGGTAAGTTTACCAAGGTCTAAGTATCATTGTCATCTACAGAATTATATCCTCTATTATAGCATTACGCCAACCAGGAGGAGATAAGGCCTCACGAATTGTTTTAGAAAGAGAGATAGAGTCGAGAGGCACAATAAAAGAACTAAAAAAAGGTGATAAGTTGTTATAAGACACAAAAAGAAGAAATGGGATAAGTATATTGACGTTTACCTTTTCAAAGGGCAATAGGAAGATCATTACTTGGATAGGGATCTGATGAGGTAGGTGCCGACGCAGGACATGAATCAGGAGGGCTTGGCCGCTGGCTAAGAGTAGTCCTGAAGGATGGAGGCTTAGTAGGATATGACGATATATATCAACAGACCATCATCCTCCCATTGGCTAACACAAGTAGACAACGGAGAAAAGAGTGTGTCTTCAAGGAAGGACACACTGGCTGACAAAAAACACCTGCCAAGGCTAGGCAAAAATATATCCTTTTTGAACACGAGAGTAGCCAAGAAAAATGCACTTTAATGATTTATAATCTAATTTGGCAACATGGGGACGAACATCCCGAACAAAGCAAGTGTAACCAAATATGTTCAGCTGAATAGGGACCAATGATTTTGTAGGAAAAAGGACATGATATAGACACTCACCATTAAGAACAGATGAAGGCATATGCTTAATTAGAAAACAAACCGTCGAAACTACATTGGCCCAAAAATGTTTGGGGGCATTCATTTGAAATAGTAAGGCTCGAGCAGTTCCCAAGAGATGTCTATTCTTTTGCTCCATGAGATGGTGTATCTACATAAGAAGTTCGATGAAGAATGCCATTTTGAGTCATAAGATTTGAAAATATGATGATAAATATTCTTTTGCATTATCCCTTTGTAAAGTTTGGACAGAAACATTACATTGAGTCTTAATCTCAGCATAGAAGGCACAAAAATGAGAAAACAATTCGTAACGATTTTTCATTAAGTATAACCATGTCATAAGAGAATAATCATCAACAAGAGTAACAAAATATCYAAATCCAGATTGAGATGTAATTGGACACAGACTCCAAATATCTGAGTGGATTAATTCAAAAGGAGCACTGACTCGTTTATACTAGGACTTGAACTAAGATAATGGTATTTCGCAAACTGACAAGATTCACAACGTAAAGATGATAGACTCTGAAACTGAGGATAAAGTTTCTTTAGTAAAGGGAGAGAAGGATGACCCAATCGACAATGTTATTCAAAAGGAGTGACTAGTCCAAAACAAGCAACATATCTTGACACATGCGAGTCAAGAATGTAGAGATCACTAGACTCATGTCCTTTACCAACAATCTTCTTCGTCATAAGATCCTGAAATAGGCAATAATCAGGAAAGAATGAGATACAACAATTAAGGGCATAAGTAAGCTTGCTAAATGGATGGAGTCGATGTTATTGTGGCAAACCCTGGAATACAAGAGGTCGACTCATCTAATAAACTAATATGAGAAGATGTATGTGACTAAAAAGTAGAAAATAGGCTATAATTACCTTTCATATGATCTGTGGCACCAGAATTAGGGACCCATTTGGAAGGTGTGGAAGCAAGACATTTATTGGGTTACCTGACTTGGCTGTAACAGCAATAGGAGTAGAGGAAGGCTTTTCAAATGCATCATAAGTGGATACAATACGGGCTGACGGAGGTCTTGGGCCCTGATTTTGCAATTGCCAAGACTCATACTTTGTATGTCCCAACTTATGACAATAGCAACACACAATCCTTTCAGAGTCCTTTCCCGAGTGTCAACTCTCCTTCCACCACATGTATATTGCTATCTTCGTGGTCTAGTAGTAGGACTCGACTTACAAGAGCACTGGTAAGTGTAGGTGGGGGACTTTATGAGCTAAATACTCTACTAAATGTGTCATGTAAGGAAGAGATCTCAGAACTCAAGAGAATATGAGATTTAGCAGTTTGAAATTCAAAAGGGAGACCTGCCAAAAAACTTAGAACAGCCATCTTTTCCTGTTGAGCCTATTGAACTTTTAGTAATGAAGGATAATAACATATTGAGCTCTTCATTGTTGAATTCCATAAGATAGTTTGTGAGGGAATTGTCCCCTTTCTTTGCGTGATAAAAGGCTTTGCACACATCATAAATACGAGAGTTATTCCCTTTCCTTGAATATAAGAAATTTAAATATTCCATCAATTCCTTCACAATTCGAAGTGATTTATCAAACCAAGCATCTCACTCTTGATGAAATTTCATATCTACAAGAATAACCGAATATCGTCTTTTTGGAGTCGTCTTGCGGTGGATCATCTGTCATGTGATTATCCATATCGATGCTTCGCAGGTAAAGTCGAACCGATTTACTCCAATCTAGATAATTATTGGAGCCATTGAACTTATATACCATGAATTTTGATATTATAGTAACCACATCCGACATAACAATTGACTTCTTATCAGCCATAGTGTGACCCAAAAATATGTCTTCTAAACCCACTAATTTTACCTTAGCCTTGCTTTGATACCATGTTAAAGTAATGTTAAAGTAATATACGAGAGCTACAGAAGAGAAGGCTAGGTCGTTATTCAAGTAGAAAGATAATAATCATATTGAAAGTATCAATACAAGGGACCTATTTATATAGGCTACCAAAGGTAACAAAACACAACCCTAATCTTACTCTATAAACCAAATCAAAATATGACTCATATCTTAACAAACAACAAACTTAAGCAGTAGTTGGAAAATGAATAATCACATGATAGCTGTTTTGCCTTCTTTATATGCTAATAAAGAAGGTAAACCCAAAGCATGTTGGATTTGGGAACTTCAAGCACCTCAACTCAAGGTTCACTTCGAAAATTCAAGCCACCTAGATAAAATGAGGAAACCTGTTCTCCATTTACATTCAGTTAATGACACTAATCTGCCAAGCAATCAAGAACCTTTGGCACTTATCAAATCATTTATAAAATTATCAATACCTCGGTTACCAATCTCCAAACCTGCTCTGCAAGATAAATCGATTAAACTAATTTACCTTCAGAGGCTATAGGAGAACAACTCCAGAATCAGGTATCCCACCAAAATTCTCTAACCTCCGTCACAGCTCTTCTAAATTTCACCCATCATTTGTACCTCTACAGCTTTCCCATAATCCCCGTTTTTCCTAAGATAATTGTGAACCTAAGGAAATTCCCTTCAGATGCAACCCGCTTCCAGTCTAGTTCCTCATCCAACAAAAGGGACAGTCTCTGTCCTCCATCACCAGCCTTCGACAAACAAAACGTACTTTTCAGTAGAAAGTAAAACTGCTATTACAAAATTAAATAGAAGTTGCTAAGATTCCTTCGTGAACCTTTGTGGCAGACCAAAGGCAGTCCAGTCTTTCTTGAATGTGGGTTATGAAATTAAAGGAATCAAAACAGAATTTCTATCAGCCTTTCTTGAATCTGGGATATGAAATTAAAGGAATCAAAACAGAATTTTCTATGGCAAAATATGATTAGAATCAGTACAACGTTCACGTATGCTCCTTGGAGAATTAAGGAAACTCAGCTTGCATGAAAATATCAAATTTTTGTTTTACTGAATCATCTCTTTCCTTGCTGAGAAGAAAGTTTCTTATTCAAATACACCTCTCAGTCTTTGGCTTTCRYAACCTCACAAGAAAACCAAGTATGGTAGGATGAAATGTTACCTCAAATTCAAGGCTCAAGAAAATAAGCAAAAGGATAAGTTTTGACCAAAAACATATAACTGTCTAGCTACCTACTAGCTTCCTGTACCTGTTTCTTTAACTTCGTTTGATAGAGGACGTGTAAGGTACATACATATTGGAAGGAGCATTTCCATTTAGAGCATGAAGAATATAAATATTGAGGGTGACCAACTTGGACAGCTTTTGAGATATACCCATTCATCAGACTTGATACGGGCCATGGAAGCCATGTCCTCATGTTCAATCTGAGCCATTATATCACTGCCAGAGAATAAATATGTATTAACAATAAGCCTTCTACTTCCTAGATAAAAAGTCATAAACCATCAATTAGATTTTGGCTCCATTCTACTTTACTTATGCTTATCAGATTCTCATGCAGAAAGGATGTATTTCCATGTGTTTGTTCTGGTCACGATTTCTACTTTGGAAAGGTCCAAGGAGTATATCTTAAGATCGAAAGAATGACATATATTTGCACAATTTGCCCTTTCTATACAAAATACAATCTTCCATTTCAAACAATTTATAGTTTCTATAAAGTTAAAAGGACCATTATTGGAAGATGACTGGTCTGCTATCACTACTAAACACTGTCAATAGCAAGTTGGATTCCAGAAGCACAACTTTTCATATCAGGACGGTGCTAAGACTTGTAGTATATCATTATTTCTTGTTTTTCTTTAAAAAATTATAACTTGGATGCAGTAAAGAAGTGAACATGTTAATTAACAAGAAGATGGATAAGAAACATTATTGATATTAGACAACATTTCCTTGTTTCATAGAGCTACAAGACTTCCAATCCTCTCAGTGATGGAAGACGTAAGGCTAAAATGCTATCGAGAATAGAAAGATGAGTTAGGATTACAATCCAGTTTCTGGTTGATTGAATAATTGAATTACTGTATGGTTGGAAAAATAATCAGCACTACCAATAGTTAATCCGAGGTGAAAGATGAATAGATGTAAGTATCATGGCTTATCGATACCATGGMAAGGAAATAGAATGACAAAAGTTGGTAAAGAAAGGGAGAATCAAGTGCAATAGTTTTAAACACTTAGGGCCCATTCTCAATTCCTTAAAATAAGCTGTTTTCAGCATTTTTTAAGCCAAAAGCTGCAGTTGAACTGTTCTTGATTGCTTTTCACTTCTGATTTTAGATTTAAAAAAGATGAAAAAGATGRTTTATAGAAGCAACCTTGGGGATGCTTTACATAACACTTTTCCTTATTGATTCTGTTGAAAAAATAAAAATATTACTAAAGCATTATTTTTCAAGAGCATTTTTTCAGCCACTTAGAAAATGCACCAACAACTGATAACAGGCCATAAACATGGAAAAAGGAAAATAAAAGTGATGTGAAGGAGTACAAAGCTTTGTAGAGTGTACACACAAGAAACATTAAYGTCAGCCAAATTTCCTCTTTGTTTTTTTTTCCATGCGAATAATCAGAGGATAGATGGATTTGTAGAAGAAGTTTCACAGCCCTCATGCAGACTTGGAACACCATAACTAGACTTTTCCAAGCCGCACTTAAAATTAGATCTAGTAGACTACTAGAATGCCAAAAGTAACCCACAGTTTTTAGAACCAAAGGTAATGGTTMTATATTTTCTGCTCCTGAAAATTACACTAAGAGAAACAACTTATAAATAACAAACATGAAAAGCAAATATCTAAAAGGAAATGCAAACCATGAAATCATCGCATGAAAATTAACTGTGGAGWGCACAAGAAGCAAGGTATATCTCAAAAATCCGATTCCTTCTTTGAATTTCCGTTTCCCTGTGAAAGTTGTTTACCAAACTTGGAGATAGATTATGCATTTTGAAAGACTGTTGGTTTTGCATCTCATCTCTGTGCATATTATCCTTGAGCACATTGTTCCATTTTTGGTGCATGTTACCCTCAAGCGCTGTACTGTCTTGACTCATAAGCAGTGATTCACTCAATATTTACAACATCCAAACTTCWGTACWTTCCTATCTAATAAGGTCAATATTAGTGTAATATTTGATATAACTTCGGTTGAGTTTTGAATGGATATTGGACTAATCCTTGGGATTTTATTGATATTTTATTCTCTCAGGACTCTTGGGAGGAAGTTAAAGAAAAGAAGACAATTTGGGTGGATTCTTGAGCAACAAAGAACCAGAACCACTTTCACAATAGCGCATGAGCATATGGAACGTTCAGAGGAAACAAGGAAGCTATCTTGCACAAAATTGAAGCGCACCTTGACTACCTTATGGGCATATGGGTTGTGCGGATTTGTGGCAACTGAACCATATCTTGGCATATATATAAAAGATCTCCTTATGTCTTGTAATGATTTTAGGGATATATATCCCTTGTAAACAGTATTTTGATAAATAAACATTTAAACATTAGTTTATTTATCAGGTTGCTACCCCTTCAGGTCAAGCTATTGYCGACAAACCAAGCATGCAATACTTAGTCAAGTCAATCATGCTAAAGTGCATTTGTAAGCTGTTTAACATACGAGCAAACTCTCCACTTCTGGATATTCAGAATGTAAATTTACCATGACCCTAAAAGATTAACAAGGTATCTTATCATACTCTTTCACTCGTAAAGTTAAAAAAGAAGTTAAACCAGCAATGTTTGCACTTTAGAAACGTAAAGCTCGGGTTCAGTGCTTTGCTTGGTTTAAATACAGAAGCACTTAATTACCTTGGCTGGTTAAACTTTTTGTTTACTTTGACRTATTTGACCATTCATTTATATTTTCTGTGTGAGTCTCAGAGGGCATGAGGAGTTCTTTTCTGGATGATAACACTAGATTCAAACACTGACAAATACATAAATAAATAGATAAGTTTAAAACAAAAAAAGGCATCAGGGTTAAACAAATCAATCAAAAGCAATTCTCATCAGAACCCATTGTTTGGGAGAAGCTGATAAGAGTAATAGTGGTAAAAATTATGTAGAAGATGACGAAGATCCACTTCTCTTTAAGGATGATAACCTCATAATATGGGAAATATTGCCATGGCTAGCAGTATTGGTGAAACAAGACATYAGAACAAAAGACAAAGCAAGGACCTTAAAGTTCTCATGCTAATATTTGTTGTGGAAGAGGACAATGGAGATACTTTCGGTGACATCAAGTAAGACTAGTATTAGTTTGAGGAACGGTGAAGATAAAGATTACGATTTATTTCAAGTTTTAGGCTTTTTATTTATAGTTCAAGCCTTCAGGATTCTATTAGACTAGACAACTCATACTCGCGACATCCTTATTTGCTTTATAGTGCATTTTCTATAACTTGTTTATGATTTTATTTATCTTTATATATTTTTGGCTTGCTTTTATATTGGATCTTGTAGTGTTGCTATGCATCTCTTAGTTCCATTATTCATGGAATTTTTCTTTCTTTTTTGGATGTTTTAGTTGTACTACTTAGAACGAGAAAAGATCATAACTTTTACAGAACCAGCCATTTTGGCAAAAAAGACAGACCTTAAAGGTCTCAGAAGGCCAATGCGCTTTGCCTGACGCCTATAACTACTGTGGTTTCACTTGAAACTCAAAGAGAAAAATTACATGGCCAGACACTACACAGAATGAGCATGCACAAGAACAACAAAGGGCTCGGAACCGAACCTCAACAAATTAATTGCGTAATATTTGAAACTATCAAATACATTCGAACTTCAACAAACTCAACCGAAATGTATAAAGTGCACAAAAACAAAAGAATTTAGTAAAAGGACTGCACTAACCGAGCATTCTTGGGATTAGATTTAACCCGAATATCATCAACGGGGCAATAGAGGCTGATCTTTTTTATATAGTCGTCAACTATTAATTGCACGGCGTTTGACCTTTTCTTTCCCACTGTCAATATCCGAATGGGTAATGCTCTCTGCAAACCCATCAAAAAGCGGCATGGTTTTCACTTGTACGACTGGCCCTCTAAATACAAAATTAGATCTGGAAAAGTTGCTTCTGTTCTTAACTCTTACCACCGATTGGCCCGAGCATTTACAATTTAGACCTGATAGAACATAAACATTAAAGGAACATGAACGGCTTGAAGAATGATTTACGAGTATTTCATTAGATTACGAAATAGGAGAAGTAAGAGGAACCTGAAGAAGCAGGAGGAGCAGAATTTTTGGCCATGAAAGCAGCGATCTGAAACGGTGCCTGTGTCATTTTGCAAAGAAGCCAACACTACTCGAACTCCGAGTTGAACGGATGCTTACGGTGAAGAAAAAATCAGGATTGGGAGGTCACTATCCATTAGGTCTGGCTATTAATTTTGGAATCATCAACAGACGACAACTACATTAGAAAAGTTATTACTAGGGGTGTAAAAAGATTTCCTAACCGAATAAACCTAATCAAATCGAAATTTTTGTTATATTTTGATTTAATTTAAAAATTTTTCTAATCGAAAAAATTAATTCAGCTTAAAAAATTTCTCAAATCAAATCAATACTAAGGTCCCGTTTGATAAAATTGAGGTATAAAGTATGAAGTCTCGAGTCAACATATGAAAGTATGAAGTTCAAAAAAGTAATAATCGAAGAAGATTTATTTTGAAATARCTGAATCTAATGTTGAATGTTGAATTTGGTAATATAGTATACAATGCCTTCATATATTAAATCAGAGTATTATCACTTAAAATTTATCAAAAGAATCAAGAAAAACTTAACAAAACATTATCAAATTAGATTATCAAATGATATTACTTAAATAAGTACTTAATTCGTTCAGTTATGTAGTATTGTTGAGTTATCAAACATTGCATGAGTTAGTTTTGGAGTTTGAAAAGCTAGGAACATAGTGACATGTTAATGAAAGGTAATGGGAACTGAGAGAGAACAACATTTTAGCAGTTTAGGCATTCTCTAATTACTTAATTTTAAAAAATATGCTCTTGCATTGTTGCAAAAGTCTTTGATTAACAAGGCYAACCTTGTCGTTTGTTATGTCGTTAAATTACCAAAAATAATTAACCTACTCTCAAATGAATAAAATGTATAGGATATAATAACATCGTCTCCTTAGGGAATATGTGAGCAAATTTCTTTCACATTAAAATACGAACAAGTGGGGGTTTGGAAAGGTTACTAAACTATCAATTATTCTAAAGAAAATAAGTTAAAAGAATATCATGAAACAGCAAATAAAATGTTGGAAATAATATAATGGAAAGTCCAGATAAAGTTTATAATTCTATTTACTCGATCGCAAATGTAAAGACTGCTTYCTAGTTATACTTGTTTGGGACYRTCGGTAAAAATCAACCTTTTCTTAAGTGTTGGTAATTGAAATGATGCCTTATTAATTACTCTCTAATCGATAAACAACCCTAGAGATAGCTTGTAAGATTTAATGTGAGTCTTCTYCCAGCCGTAATTTATTCCTAATCTAATAGGTATCACGCACACCTATCAAAAGAGAAGCTGTTCTAGTAGTGATGATACTGGCAGGCAAATAAACCCTCTTTAGTTCGATGCCGCAATCAAACAAGCGGTCTCTTTAGTTCGATGCCAGCAGTGAAAATTTATTGGCAATGGGGAACCCTTTCTCACCCACTACTCCGGGAGGGCTGTCAACTTGATGTGGGATCGACCACGATCGAATCCTGCCAGCATTCGGGATTGCTCTTCCAGAGACCTAGTTCACAATCAGCAAAATGCTAATTTGTTTTAGACTAGATTACTCACTCCCATAACAAGCATAAATCATCAAATTTATCACTAAGTTAAACCTAACAAACAATTATGAATTTGAAGGTTTAACTGGCTGCAAAGTAAAGAGATCAATCAAATAAGGGATTTGACTTACCGACTAAGCTAAATACCTAAACTTCTCGAAAAACAAAGAGTAAATAAATACATACAAATAATCAAGATGATAAACAATTAGATCTGACGATTTTTTTTGAATCAAAGCTTCGTTAATACTTCAACCGGAATAAAATGTTTAGCACATAGTCATTGAGCAAAAACATAAAATTTGTAATAGAATGTTGAATGCTTAATGATTCCTCAGTCTTGTAGTTCCTATCCCTATAAGTAGGATAAGGAAACTCACAAATTCTAATAAAACTCAATTACCTAATAATAATAATAATAAAATCCAAATCCATTAAGGAAATAAGTATTTTTTAAAACCACTCCTAGTTGCACGGGATACATATCCCATAATACTTCAAGACAATAGGAATCTTTCAAAAGATAAACTTCCAAGCTAAAACCACCTTCACAAATTCGTCCATCCCACGTGCCCAGTGGGTAGATTTCATTCATTGCTGGAATTTTGCCCCAAAATGCACCAAAATTGCCTTCTTTTCTACCTCCAAAGAGTCCAAAACATATAAAAGATCAATAAAACACATGAATAGTGCAATATACATGTCCCATAATCCATCAAACATACCACAATCATCACACTAATTGGACTTTATCAACTGCCCCACACTTAAATGACTTGTCCTCAAGCATTCCTAAAAATCAAAACAAAACAAAAGACACAATACAAACAAACAATAAACAAATCATACTAATCTCAAAACTTCCTCAACAAATGCACAATCATAAGTGAGCTAAAATCCAATAGAAATCAAATGCAATTCATAGCACCTCAACCAAAGCAAATATTAACACCCTCAATAATCCCCTCAAAATCAAAACACACATTTCTCAACCAATCTCACAAAGATAAACATTCTTAATCAATCAAAAGTATATACGGGTTAATATCACTCAAGTTGATACAAAAAATGTGCATTACCTTAGGCTTGCACATATATCACATTGCCACCACTATAAAATAAATTCACACGCCAATCAAAAGGTCTTTATTTGGTTGCAATGCGGCTCGGGTCAAAGGTAAGATAAAAGAAGAATAAGAAAGGGTATAAAAGTATCAAAGGAAATGTACAACCAATCAAATGACGTTCAATCTTGTGAATATACTTTTTATCAATATTTGACAACTCTTTTCTTTAATTTCTGCATATCACAAGTAGCTCAAAACATTTCATCAAATTATAGCATTGCTACTACTTGCAATCATTAATATTTTCATCTTTTTGCTCTTCTTTTTCTATTTTCACTTTCTTTTCTCTTTTTCTTATTTTTCTTCTTTTTCTTTTTGAGCCCGTGATTTCTTTAATAATAGCTATCCAACCATAGTTGTCAACAAGAATTCATATATTCCACCAAGTATTATTCCACCAAGTATTCACTTCTGAATCTGCTTGTCATGCATTTCTTTGATAGTAGGTTTAAAGATGGTTTATAATCAAAGCAAATGACCAAGTGTTAGATATTTGTGGTTTAGTCAAAGAAAAGGATAATAAGACTCAAAGGGGTTTACTAGGGGATAATTTTCAAAAGTTGTTTAGTTGAAGGCCAAAAAGGGTATTCTAAGTACCTTGATGATCATTTTGGTGCATAAATCTTGCTAATATGGTCTTGACATGAATAATGGTGCAAATTTTAGAATAATCACCTAGTGTGCAACAACTACTCAATCAAAGAAAAAGTAAGCATATAGAAAGAACAGCTCGTTAAAGCTCAAATCTCACTTATGAGTGAATTTTTAGGTTGATCCACGTATAGTCATTATTCAAGGTGCTTAGGGTTCCACATTCACATATGCTCAAAGTAACTATTTATACACGTTATCAAAAAGAGTTTCAACTTAGCAAATGACATACAAAGCCTTGGAACTTTTTAGATCCTAAAACACATTAATTTGTGAACAAACACAAAAAGAAAATGAAAGAAAAAGAAAAGGAAAATATTTTTGTGTTTTTCCATCTTTTTGACAAATTAAACTATACTAATATGAAAATAACACACAAAGAAGCTCCCCCACACCTAAATGGTTCATTATCCCTAATGAATCACCAAGTAAAGGGAAAAAAACAACTATGAACACTAAAAGAATTTCCACAGTACAAACAAAACAGACAACACAAAAGACAACCAAAAAATAAAAGAAAAGAAAAACTAAAGGGAAAGCTAGAGAGATACTGCCCCATGGGGAAGGGGGAACGTCAGTTCATATCTGTCTGACTATTCGCAATCTGGCAYAGAAGAGTAGTAAATGACTCAAATYGAGGAGGTATATGTAACATCCCTAGATTAGGAACTTTATCCTAACCTGGAAATGTCACCATTTACTCACTGACATGAATTTGCGGAAATCCAAAAGAATTTAAAACRAAATAAGAAATATTTAATAATAAATAAAAACCATTCTAGTGAATAARCATCTTAATCCATAARATTTATTTATATTAACTTCAGYGTATCATGGTTTGTCCACAAGCAASCTCCTCGCACCATCTGGCTACACATCACCTGAAATGCAAAATGAGAGAAATGCAATGAGCTATAAAGCCCAGTAAGTAAATCTCATGCATGAATGCATGAACATGCCCTATATGTCAAGAATTATAAAATCTTACTTTCTCAATGAAAACTTTCAAATCATTTTCTTGTATAACGTTTCCATAAAATCTTTCCTTTCAAAATGCAAGAACTTTGTAAAAACTTTTATTCCATTACTTTCATGAGCTTATTAGAGTGTAACACCTAGCCATTAAGCTCTGCATTGAGTAATAGTTATTTGGAACCCGATTTCATTCCTATCGGTAGTACCACAAAGCGATTAACATTCRTTTACTTTTCCTTTCATCTTTTCACCTCCTAGAGGTGAACATTAAATTCTTCCCTACCCTCCAAGAGGATAGGGTAGGGTATGCCAGTCCCCCCACGTCCCATTTCCCACTCACATCTTTCATGTCTAGGTTTTACACCCTTTTTTCAAAAACTTTAACATTTTTCTGAACACGTTACAATTTATAAAATACATTCCTTTTCAAAATTTCATTTCCTAAGCTATTCTCTTTCTATATATGAATGGCTCATGCCAGGAATGATGTAGAACATTAACTACATGCCCATGACATGAAATGCATACAATTGTAATTAACATYCCATTCGACATAGTAATGGTACAAGATGTGAAACACGTAAAAACATTCCACCAATCAACACATTTTATAACACAAACCTATACCACCACCACATAACACACAACAAAAGAGATAGGCGGGTATGGGGTTTACTTGCATAAAATCTCATATACAACACATTAATCCACCTAAAGGAATACAGATACATCCATTCATATGTATTAATGAAATGGGATAACTTACTTACCTAGAACTCAGATTCAATAACAATTACACATATACGTTAATGAGAATGTGACAGTTTACTTACCCGGAGTCCTTTACGTTAAAGGTTTCGTATTTAAATCGTGAAGTGAAATCCTTCGARCYTTCTCAATGTTAGGCACTCGAAACAACCTAATTGTGATTGCAYAAAGAAAGTCAATTTAGTACGATTGTCTCAACTTAGATATTCAGTGTTTATTTTAATAATGTCATTTGTCAATTATTAATCCATACTTAGTCCCCACATTACCAATTATCACGTCTTTTAAGGGTACAATTTAAACGCCTTAGCTTGGGTATTAAACCTAATCTACGTTCTCCCACAATTTTACTTTAGAATATAATTTCATAGGTCATAAATTTTAATACTAATTAATAATGTTTTCACCTTTTAAGTCCACAAAGTCCAAATGTCTTGGGAGTGGTATTGGTTTCTTGGGCGTGCGCTCTAGTGGCGCGCGCAACAGCCCTACGCATCTGGGCGCCTGGGTGTTTGGGAGCCCGGGTGCTGGGCATTGGGCGTCTGGGGTCTGGGCGCCTGGCACTYGGGCGCTGGGCGCTCCCAGAATTGGCTAGTAGCCAACCAAAAGAAACCAGTACCCACCTACAACAGGCTTGATTTTGGCAAGGCTTCCGAGTTCCAGAGAGCCGCGACTAGAATGACGTCACCGTCTGCAATGGAGATCGGCAACAGGACGTGCGGATCTGGCGAACTTCTGGTAAGGCAAGAAGTCCTACCCTAATCTGGTTGAGAAGCAGCAGCGTGGGTGAATGGTGGTGTCGTGCATATCGGGTTGAGCAGAGAAGAAGAAGAAGAAGAAGAAGAAGAAAAAGAAGAAGGTGAAGGCAGATCAAGGAAGTGCGACAGCGGATGGTCGGCGAGTGTTGCTAGCAGCAGTGCGGCAATGATCCGCAGCTCCAACAAACTCAGGCAGTAGGCAACAGCAGCGTGATAGGCAGAGGAATCGACGGCAGATTCGGGAGACTCCAGATCTGTACGATCTCCGGTCGGGTGCATGGATCTTCCTGGTCGAACGTTCGCGAGCTGCTGACCGACATAGATAGACGGCGTTGCGGAGCTCTCGCCAGGTAGCAATAGGACCAGCGATCTTCGATTTTGGGCAGCAGACCCTTATGCGGGCGACGCATAGGTTCGATGTCCGAATCGTGCTGCGAGGGGAGATCCAAATCTGTGTGAACAGCTCTGGAATTCCTATGGCGAAGCTGCGCGGGCAGGAGGAAGAGGAGAGAAGAAGAAACGCAGCTGCTATCGTTCGGCCTAGCTGCATCACGGGCAGGGTCCTCCAAGCAGCTAGGTCCGATGGCTCGTTGCAGATCTGGGTGGCGTAGCACGCGGCGATGATTGGCAGCGTTGGCAGAGGGAGAAAGAGACGGTGTGTGTGTGACGGGGAGGAGTTTTAGGAATGGGGCGGCAGTTAGCATTTTTTTTCAGGAGTGGGCGGCGGCGGTTGGGATGGGTTGAAGAAGACTTAGGGTTTTTTATTTTTTTCTTTTTTTTTCCAACTTGGACCGTAACCCAAATCCTTTAGGACTTCCCATCCGTAAATAATCCWATCCATTAAATTAAATTCTACGGGCTTTTCTTTCGATAAAAATCTAGTTTTCCGAATGAAAATGAATAAGCCTAACAAGTCGAGCCTCTAACCAACCAAGGGTCCTAATCGGACAAACACGATAATTTTGCGCTTATTAACGTATAATTAAAATATTAACCACATAGAAAATTATCCAACCCTAGTTGGCACACAAATTCGCAAGATGAAACAAAAATTCATAAAAGTAAAATCTCGYGTATTACAGTATATTTGATGCTGGGTGAGTAGGCGAACTTGTAAAAGAAGGGTGATTGTGGCTCAAGGGTGCAAAACTCGCCAWATTAAGTGCAAAATGGTTAGTTGAATCTATATAAACAATTTCCATTCGATATAAACACTCTAAATCAATGATGTCAATTGGACATGCAATATGCATATTCGTAGACTTGACATCTAAGAATCCTAAATGAACCGCTAAGTGACTAATCAGTGAACCTAAAATCAAGGGTCGTTTAGGATGTGAATTGACATGCRAGAACTGTGTGGATAACCAATGCCCAAAATTAACTCTATACCCTTACTCATGCACCTTCGAAAAAATAACTCAGATTTGGTCACAATGGCAGAGCTATCCTTTCTACCAGAAAAGTTAAATGCAAGAAATCTGGCACAATTGCAATGRAATTTCAGACAGACAAGAGTCCTTAGACACGCCCGGGACAAAAGGAAAATTATTTGCAGTCAACTCAACCTAAAATCTCAACTGTATACTTCTTGAACTCCTCAAAGTAATCACACAAACTAGTCAAATAGGCCTCATCATCAATCAAGTGATCATCCAGAAATCACAAAGCTACATTAAAATTAGTAAGGGACATCTTAAATTCACGCACCATTAAACATAAATAGATCAAAGCAGGTCTATCCAATCATAATTAGTGATGAGTGTGAGTGAGAATGTGCCATAAAACTCAATAGTCAACTRAATATATGAAAAATACACAATATCAAAATATGGTGACCAGCTCATGGCATCAAAATAATGGCAAACAATAGCCATATCAAACAATGAATTCAAACTAGGCTAGTCAAGCATTTTACACGAGATTATCTTGTGCAAAAAGCAAGRGATATWYCATTCCTTGGCTGCTGAGGAAGTGAAACGGAGGTGTCTTCTGAGTTKAGGRGCAATGGGATGCAAAACACCTCTGCATTTGTGTGCGTGGCATCTCTGAGCAATTGGTGTTGCTGTCGGTGCTAGGGAGCTARGGAGGAGGTGGGTTGATCGACAAGGAGGGACGACGCTGGAGGTACGTGGAGGCAGCAGGTAGCTCGTGTTGGAAAAGTCATCTGCAGTGGTGGCCAGCAAAGAATCGCGGAGGTCTAGTGATGGCAARACAGGAGGTGGAACCGTGGATGTCCGGACATAGAGTTGCATGGTACGAGCGACAGTGGTAGCAGGAGAGTGGTCACTAGACGAAGGAGATGGCCTAACCATAGGCAGAGAGGGCCACCATGCGCTTGCACCGACTAGTGGATGGAGAGGGGAGGACATTTGGTAACGAGTTTGGTTTGAACAGTGTGAAATAGAGCGAGAGCTGCGTGATCTTCATGTTGGTGCTGGGTAAAACCGGAGATGAGGATAGACTCTCTTCATCGAAATTGGGGTGATGATGGCATTACTGCGGGTTGGCAATGGCGACCCATCCCAGACTGAGATAGAGGGAGATCGGTAGAGTGTTCTTGACCTATAGTGGCGGAGGATTGGAGCTGCAGCGATTCGATTACTGTTCAACGATGGATAGCAGCGATGGTCGATGAGGAGAAGGGAAGGTTGGCGGATGGGAAAGAAAGAAGAAGAAAGATAGAAGAGTTAGGGTTAGCTAAATTTGTGTTAGGTAAAAGTAAAAATTAGAAAAGAAAGTAAAAAGTAAAAGAAGAGTTAGAAAATAAAGAAAATCGAAAATAAAAGAAAATAGGAAAAAAATGAAAAGAAAAGAAAAATATTTTTGGATTTTCTAAAATAAGAGATAAAGGAAAAGGAAAAATATTTTTGGATTTTAGGTTTTTTTAATAACTTTTTTAGGTGATAAAATTCATATGGGCATATGGTATTGTGACTTCACTTCTGGAAGATGGATGCCGTCTCGTAGGTGGAAATTTGGAAAAAAACATATGAGCATATGATAAATTCGATTGATTTTTTCTCCTGATGGCCATACGGACATATGGAAGTTTATGTCCGCTTCTAGAAAATCTTGTGCATTCGAAAATTTGATTTGCGAAATTTTGTTTCAAAAGCCAAGGAAGTCAATTATCACTAAATAAGAGAAACATATAAGTAAGAAAACGAAAAGAAAAACATGAATATCATTGGGTTTGCTTCCCAAGAAGTGTCTTTCTTTAACATCTTTGGCTGGTCCAAGTCATGTTCAATTAGAGAAGCACTTGGGCKATCGTAAGTGAAATTTCTCAATAGCAGAAACATTAGCATGCTCAAGAAAGGTCTAAGTTGATGACCATTTACCTTGAAAATTCTGTTAGTGTCCAAACTCCCAATTTCAATCACATTGTGAGGAGAAATACTTACAACTTTGAAGGGTCCCATCCAACAGGACTTCAGCTTACCAGGCAAGATCTTTAATCAGGAACCGAAGAGAGGCACCTTCTGAAAATGTTTGCGCTGCAAGAGGCGATCATGAATGACTTTATTGTGTTGCGATTCTCGCTTTATTATAAGCTCTCCAACCGAATCTCCTCAAGTTCTTAAAGTTGTAGCTTCCTCTCGCTTCCCTCTTCTTTAGCATCCATAGTGCATTGTTTCATTGCCCAAAAGCACGATGCTCAATCTCAACCGGTAAATGATACAAATTATGAAAAACTAATATGTASGGCGACATCCCAACCGGGGGTCTTGTAAGTAGTTCGGTAAGCCTAAAGATCATTATCCAAGCATATACTCCAATCGTTGCAGTTTGGATTGACGGTTTTCTCTAAGATACTATTGACTTCACAGTTAGAAACCTCTACTTGACCATTCGATTGGGGATAATAGGTTGTGGCAGCTCTGTGGTGAATTCTATACTTTCTCATCAGTGCCTCCATCACGCGGTTGCAAAACTGTGTTCCTTGGTCACTTATAATTGCTTGAGGTACTCCAAACCTACTAATGTTAGATTTAAAGAATCGTACAACAACGTTAGCATCATTAGTACGGTAGCCTTTGCTTCTACCATTTAGAAACATAGTCCACAACAAGCAAGATATATAAGTCACTGAAAGAGCTAGGAAAAGGTCCCATAAATACCCCATACATCAAAAATCTTGCAAATAAGGATGGGAGTTTGGGGCATCTCATTCCTGACAAACAAATTACCATCTCTTTAACATTTTTCACAACTTTTGCAAAAATGGTATGCATCTCTGAACAATGTATGCCAATAAAATCCAAAATTTAACATTTTCTAGACGTTCTCTTGGGTCCAAAATGATAACAATGAGTAATGATGGCGTGAATTTCTTATGAGGCACACATCTTCAAATTACTTAATTTGCCCCGGTTTTCCAAAAGTAAGGTTCATCCTAAATAAAACATCTAGAATCACTCCTAAGTTTATTCCGTTGGGCTTAACTTAAAGTAGTGGAAAGATTTGAGAGACTAAGAAATTTACCATGTCTGCAAATAAATCATGGCTGATCACCTTCGTTATCATGCAAGGCTAGTAGATGTTCATTCACGAACATCTCAGAGATAGGTAACAATTTTTCCTCAGCTATCYGATGACTTAAGTGATCYGCGACCCTATTGCCAATGCTTTTTTGGTCTTTGATCTCCCAATCGAATTCTTGGAGTAGGAGGATCCACCTAATGAGCCTATGTTTGGACTCCCTTTTTCCCAAGAAATATTTGAGGACTACATGGTCAGTATAAATAATTATTTTAGACCCTGGTAAATATGACCGAAAATTTTCAAATGCAAAAACAATAGCTAAAAGCTCTTTCTCAGTTGTTGTGTAGTTGCATTGAGCTGGATTCAAGGTCCTTGAGGCATAATAAATAACATGGCTATTTTTCTCAAGTTTTTGCAGCAAGATTGCCTCAACTGCGAAGTCACTTGCATCAAAACATGAGATCAAAAGGAAGGTTCCAATTAGGAGGTTGAATGATAGGGGCAAAGTTGAGTTTTGACTTCAAAACATCCAACGCCTTTTTTGCAATCATATCCAAACTGGAAAGGAACATCTTGTTGGGATAGTGTGTCAATGGTTAGGCTATTTTGGAGAAGTCTTTGATAAACGCCTACAAAAACCTACATGACAAAGAAAACTGTGAATTTCTTTTAGATTAATWGAGTATGGCATTTGGGCAATTAAATCAACCTTCGCCTTATCTACTTCGATACCGCTAGCTGATACCACAAGATCTATAATTATCCCTTCCTTAACCATAAAATGGCATTTTTTATAGTTAATTACAAGTTTAATGTCAATGGGACGTTTCAAAACTTTGGATAAATTATCTAAACATTGATAGAAAGAATCACCATAAACTGTAAAAACATCCATAAAAATCTCGATGCAATTGTCAATCAAGTCAAAAAACAAACTTATCATMCATCTTTGAAATGTGCCAGGTGCATTACATAAACCAAAAGGCATGCCATGATATGCAAAAGTACCAAAAGGGCAAGTAAATGTGGTATTTTCTTGATCTTATTCGGTTACACTGTTTGGTTTTGGTAATAGTCAGAATACCCATCCAAAAAGCAAAACATAGCTTTACAGCCAACCTGTCTAGCATTTGGTCAGTGAATGGAAGGGCTAAGTGGTCTTTTGGAGTGGTAGCATTTAATTTCCTAAAGTCTATACACATACGCTGGTCCGTTTGCAATCTCACCAACTCATTTCTTTCATTTTTAACCAATTGAAAACTACTCTTTTTAGCACAACATGCATGGGACTTACCTATTGACTATCAGATATAGGATATATGATTTCGAATTCTAGCAATTTCAGAATCTAAAGTATCACGATCTCCTTCATCGCTAGGTTAAGTTTTCTCTGGGGATCTCTCACAGGTTTAGACTCATGCTCCAACAATATTCTATGCATAGAAGTTGAAGGACTTACCCCTTTAAAATCAGCCAAAATCCAAGCAATCGTTGTTTTGTGTTCCTTGAGCATTCTCACATGGTTTTCCTCTTGGATTTCGGTGAAATCTTTGGCGATAATGACTAGTAATGTTTCACTCTCTTCAAAATAAACGTATTTGAGATGCTCAGGTAGAGGCTGTAACTTAAGCTTGGGAACKTGTGGAATAGAAGGAAGAAGTTTTTCATTAGTGGTAGATAATGGCAATTGAGGACCCACTAACGTTGGGTTTACTTCTCTTAAGGAGTTGAGTGTCAGGATAGTATCTTTTAGTTCATCTCCCTCTTTAAAATGAGCATCATTATCAATTAAGCTTTGCATCGATACAAACTCTAGCTCATTGTGTGCCAAAATCTCCTTTACACATAAGCCAGTTAAAGATGAGTAGGTAGGGTGTTAAGCTAGTGCCAGTGGAGTGCGTAAATGAGGACAGATTACATGGTTTTGTAGTGGTCAGGTTGAGCTGTTGAGTGACGATTGCTGTATCTCTTAAGAAAAGGGAGTACTCTCTGACAGATTCGCTCTATTATTGCCTCTGAATGTAGAGTCAARAGCACTAATATGATAAACAACCTCTGAATCATTTGCATATTTCATGCATCAAAGATGTTAAAAATAACAATCTCACCATCAAACTCTAAGGTCAAAGTTCCAAATCTACATCAATATTAATTTTTSCTATTCTCATGAAGGGTCCACCCAAAAGAATCGGAGAAGTGGAGGAGCATATATCATCCATGTCAATAATGTAAAAATCACCAGGAAAATTAATTCATTCACCTTAACTAGAACATCCTCAATCATGCTCTCGGGATAAGAATTAGACCTATCAGCTAATTGAATACTCACCTTAGTGTCCTTAAAATGTCCGAGATTTAGTTTCTTATAAATAGATAAGGGCATGACATTAACAGATGCACCTAGATCAAGTATGGCTCTTCCACCTTCTTATCTCCTATAATGCAAGGGATAGTGAACATACCTGGATCCTTACARTTTTGGGGTAACGTTTTTTGGATGGCCATTGATAGCTTCTCCRGAACAAAAATCTTCTCATCATTTTTCAGCCTCATCTTCTTGGTGCACTAATCTTTGAGGAACTTGGCATATCTAGGAATTTGGTGAATGGCATCATGAGAGGGATATTGATTTCCACCTTGCGAAAGGTTTCCAAAGTTTCTTTCTCATATTTTGCTAACCTGCCAGGAAAAGGAGGAGGATTTAGTATCTTAGGTGTAAGAAAATCCTTACTTACCTTTTGGAGACATCTTTAATTGGCTCAGCATTTTGTTCATTGTCCTCCTTGTTTACCTTCTTTCTCAGTGGATTATCTTGCAACTCTTTTCCACTCCTCAAGATCATAGCACTCACATTCTCTCTTAGGTTTATCACCACTTGAGAAGGTAGCTTCCCTTGGTTGGCTTTAAGTCTTTGGAAGGCACTTGCAATTTGTGACATTTGGTTTTCCAAATTGTGCAAACTTGTCTTATGCATTGTGTGTTCTATTGTCATTTAGTTAATCGTGAAAGAATATCTTCCAAAGTTACCTAATTTTTCGGTTTGCTGATTTAAAGCTGGTGCTTGTCTGATTTGGGAAGGTTGTTCATATCCTTTATCCCGATGCCCATATTTAAAACTAGGATAATCTCTTRAACTCGGATTATATATTTTTGAATATGGATCATATTTCCATTTTTGTTGATGAAGAAATCCTCCCATGACATTTACTTGTTCGTTTGGATCTTCATAAAATGTAGGACATTGATCTGTTGGGTGTTCGGTATGTGCACAAATTCCGCAAGCCTTCACCTCAAGATGTTTTCCTAAGAAATGTCATTCTACCAAAGTGGTTTGTTTAGCCATTTTTTGCTCAAGTGAGGACATACCTCATTTACCTTCTCGTAGGCATCTTGCCTTATTCCAAACTGTTGAGCATTGGCAACCATGTTAGAGATGAAATTTCTTGCCTCTTCAAGTGTTTTGTCCACCAAGGATCCTCCTTTAGCTGCATCAAACATGTTGCTATCTATAAAAGAAAGTCCTTCATAAAAAATGTTGTAATAACAATTGTTTAGGTATCTGATGTTGTGGACAACTAGAATAATTGTTTAAACATCTCCCAGTATTCGTGCCAAGATTCCTCATGTGACTGGCTAATACCACACATTTCTTCCTAATATTTGCAGCTCTYGAAGCTGTGAAATCTTTCTCAAAAAATTATTTTTGTAAGGTACCCCGACCATCTACACTAACAGGAGGTAAGTAAAGCTGCCAATCTTTAGCCTTATTAGCTAAAGACAATAGAAAAGTAGTTAGTCTAATTTAATCCTTAGTCATTTGGTAGAGCAAACTACATAAATTTCCTTAGATGCTTGTGTGGATCTTCACTTGCAAGACCATGAAATTTAGGGAGTAAGTGAATTAAACCATATTTTAATTCAAAATTAGCTGTAATGGTTGGAAAATTAGTGCAAAGAGGTTGTTCGTTGATGTRTGGAGTGGACRKTTCCCGTAGAATCCCTTGGGTAGTTGCATTCTACTTGTCCAAGGAGGTAGGTATGTTGGAGGARCTTCCTAAGCCTCATTTGTTGAGCATGGTGGCTGTATGAGCACAAGAAGACCTCAAGGATGTTTGATGATTATTTTGGGATATGTAATGGACTTTTAAGACATGATTTTCTAGCTTATTTTATGTTTTATGCATTAGTTTCCTTTTTTTAGCAAGGTAAGCCACCTAGGTATAAAAGTGTAACACCCCGAATTTTACTTTTATAAATTTTTGATTGATCTTGTGAAATTGTGTGCCAACTAGAGRTGGACATTTCATATGTGATTAATATTTTTAGATCGTACGTTTAATAGGTGCGAAAATATTATCCGTGCTGAATGAGAGTTAGCGTTTCGTTAAAGGCTTGACTCGTGGGCCTATTTGTTTGTTAGTCGGAAGTTGGGCTTTTTATTGAAAGGAAGCTCGTTATATTAAATTTACGGATTTTAGATTAGATTTGGATGGAAAGGCCTGACAGGTTTGGTTTATGGCCCAAAATATAAATTTAAAAAAAGAAAAGAAAGAAAAGAAAAAATATAAGAAAATAAAAAGAAAGAAAAAGAAAGGAAAAGAAAAAGCAAAACCCTAAAAGAAACTCTCATCTTCTTCCTCCCGCCGTCGCCCCCAAAACCCTAGCCGCCGCCTCTTCTTCTTCTCTTSTGGCCGCCGCTCGTCGCTGTGTGCGATCGGRAGGCTTCTCATTGCACAGAAGATKTCTGCCGGTACCGTCCCTTCCACGCTGGTGCTRGAGGGATGCCGCTCGCAGCACGTAGGGCCAGCGCTCGACTCTCAGAGCCGCGACCAGATCTGCTATCAGATCTGTAGTCATTCAGAGGGGCGCGGCGACGCGACCCCCACAGCCAAGCTCGCTGTTGCGCATCGCCCATCTTGGGCTGTTGCTCGCCGCCACTTTTGGTCACGTCGCGTTGAGTCATGGCAAGCCAGAGGTGCGCAATCCGTGTCCACCGAAACCCCATGGCCTCTCGGGACGAAGCACTCCACCGATCTGCTCGCCAGGTCCACGCGCACGGCTGCTGCTCGCCAGATCCGTGCATCTTGACGCCACTCCGACGTTCTGTCGTGCAGCGAGACCTTTGTCTTCTTCTCCTCCTCTACTCGAACGATCTGCGCATCCACCCGCACTGCTGCTTCTCGACCAAGTCAGGGCTGGACTTCTTGCCTCGGCGGAGTTCACCGAAAACAGGCCTGRTGTAGGCCGTCTGTTGCTGGTTTCCTTGGCTGGCTGCTCGCCAGTGCTGGGGGTGCCCAGAGCCAGCGGGCGCCTAGTGCCCAGCAGCACCAGGCGCCCCGCGTGCGACGCCAAGGCACCCAGCGCCCAGGAGGCCAGTGCCAGTGCCAGGCGCCCAGGCGCACGATGCCCATGCACACCGACGCCCAGATGCTAGCACGCGCGCCGCTTGAGCGCACACCCGAGGACCTATTGCCATTCTCGAGACATTTGAATGTCGTGAACTTAAAGGTGAAAACTTTAACACTTAACATTGAATTTATGACTTGTACATAATTATGCCCTGAAGTGAATTAATGAGAGAATATAGATTAGATTTATACCCYAGCTAAGGAGTTGAATTGTAACCTTAAAAACGTGATATTCGATAATATGAGAACTAAATTTGGATTTATAAATTTATAAAGGACATTTTTGAATTAACCGTATAATARTTAAGTTGAGACGATCGAAACTAAGTAGACCCTCCTTCTGTAATCAACTAGGTCATTTCGAGGCCTTACGTTGAGATCGATCGAAGAAGCTCACTTCGCAACTTAAGTAAGAACCTAGTTACGTACAGGACTCCATGCAACTAATCCTCCCGTTTCATTAACATTATAAATGAATGAAATTGAATGCTTGTAATTGCTTTAATATATTTTGTATGAGATTCTATGTTGATGTGTGTAATTGTGAAGTATGTTAATGTGTTTGTATCCAGTAGCACCCTCATGTTAAAGAATATGTTATTATGCTATTATGTTTCATACCCTGTGCTATTTGTTGAARGTTATATCACATAAGGTTGTATGCGTTTTATGTCATGAGCATGTAGTTAGAATTCTACATTACATTTGGCATGAGCCTTTCACACACTTAGAAGGTGAAGGGTTTAGGAAATGGAATTTTAAAGGAAAAGGTGAAGMTTTGGAAATYTTAAAGTTTTTGGAAAGGAGTGTAAATCTAGCCATGAAGGATGTGAGTGGGAAATGGGGCYTGGGGGACCTGCGCACCCGAACCGACCCTCTGGGAGGGAGGTAATGATTCACCTCTGGGAGGTGAAGAGAAAAAGGAAAAGTAAAGGAAGAGAATGTAATAGGGTTCCGAAGAACAAATGGCCTACTGCAGCCTAATGGCCAGGCGTTACACTCTAGTGAGCTCACGAACGAAAGGAAATGGAAAGTTTTTATTGCAAGTGAATTTTGAAGGGGATGTTTTGTAAAGGAATTTTGAAAAAGGAATGTTTGAAAAGTAGTTTTTTATTAAAGGCGAGATTTTGTAATTTCAAGGCATGTAGGACAGGTTGATGCATTCATGCATGAGGTTACTTACTGGGCTTTTTAGCTCATTCCTTTTTCTCATGTTTCATTTCAGATGATATGTAACCAGATGAGGCGAGGAGYTCGCTTGTGGGTGAGCTATGATACTCGGGAACTTGTTTAGAACTTATTTTATGAAATAAGATAATTATATTATTTTTGAATGTTTTAAATTGTTGAGGCTTCTGCTGTCTTCATTTTTGACTGGTTTTAATTGTTGAGACTTCCGCTATCTTCATTTTTAAATAAATGTTGAGTTTTAAATGTAGTTGAATATTTTTGAATGGAATGACGTAACATTCCCGGGTTAGGATAAGGTTCCTAATCTGGGGGTATTACAAAAAGGCTCCCTTGTCTTCACTTTGGAACTTAGAATTCATTTGTTTAAGAACACAAAAACACGGTTTCCCTTTTGGGGTTGAATGCATCGAATTTCCTTGAGAGATTTAGAGTGCATTGTTGTTGATTTGGCTTAAGTTGTCTTGTGTGTGTTAATTCTTCAAGGGTTTGGTGATAGCAAACTTCATTGAGTGTCCTCCTTGTGCGTGGCTTCCATGGCCATTGTGTAAGGTTGTAAAGGGAAGAAGGTTGAATCCTAATTGGTATTTAGTTCTTGATGTCAAGAGATCAAGGTTTGTTGCCTTGTTGGTTCCAGTTTTCTTTCAATTATCCTTCTATTATGATTTCTTCCATTGCCGACTTTGGTCTAACATCTTCCATTGTTTTCTTGTTGGTGTTTGTGTCTAAATCCAAACTTTGTGGCTAATCTCCACATCATCTCGAGTATTACATTAGCCACATTGGGATTAAGGCACAACCCAGACTTCTATGGAGGCAGCAGTGGGGAGTCTTCTGCAATGTGCGAAAGCCTGACAAAGCAAAGCCATGTGGAGYTAGAAGGCCCATGAGTCGTGAACTTCTTTTCTTGGAGAAGAAGCAATGATGTTTTTTGGGGAATAAGCATCAACTAARTCTGTGCCAGCAACTGCGATAATACAGAGGATACAGGCAATATCCAAATTGATTAGGCATAAAGCATTTGTAGGTGGCTTTTTAAGTCCCCCATCAAATCCCAGGGTCAACCCTAGATAGGCAGTGGAAACTACCAAACTGGAACGCAGTATGCGGAGAAGGAATTTCCAATGGAGCGATGAAAATGCATAGAGATCGAAAAGAACACCAAGGGTGAAAGCACTARGCTGGGCCGACACTGACACTGAGATATGAAAGCTAGGGAAGCAAATAGGATTAGATATCCCAGACTGTAAACCATGGATACTAAGTGCTTTGCGTATTGACTAGTGTATTGTAGTAGCTAACGCATTATCTTGCCTGGGGAGTACGTTCTCAAGAATGAAACTCAAAGGAATTGATGGGGGCCCACACAAAAATGGTYGAGAATATGGTATAATTTGATGCAAAGCGAAGAACTTTCAAGGGCTTGACATGTCATGAACCCCCTTGAAAGAGGGTTGTCTCTAGGAATGCAGAAACAGGTGGTGCATCGCTATCTTCAGCTGGTCCTAAGGTGTTGGGTTAAGTCCTGCAACGACCGCAACCTGCATATTTAGTTGCCATCATTGAGTTTGGAAACCTGAAGAGACTGTCGGCGATAAGCTGGAGGAAGGTGAGGATGACGTCAAGTCATCATGCCCCTGATGCTCTGGTCGACACACATTCTACAATGGCRGGGAGAAAGGGTTACAATTCCGCTAGGGTGAGCTAACCCCAAAACTCGTCCTCAATTTGGATTGTAGGTTGCAACTCGCCTGCATGAAGCTGAAATTGCTAGTAATCGCCGATTAGCCATACGGTGGTGAATCCTTTCCTGGGCCTTGTACACACCACCTGTCATACTATGGGAGGTGGCCATGCCCGAAGTCGTAACCTTAACCACAAGAAGGGGGATGCCGAGGACTGGGCTAGTGACTGGAGTGAAGTCACAACAAGGTAGCCATACTAGAAGGTGCGGCTGGATCACCTCCTTTTCAGAGAGAGCTAATGCTTGTTGAGTATTTTGGTTTGACACAGCTTCACACCCAAAAAGAAGCTAGCTATGTCCGAGTTAAACTTGGAGATGGAAGTCTTCTTTCCTTTCTCAATGGTGAAGTAGGACCAAGCCCATGAGCTTATTATCCTAGGTTGGAACAGGTTGTAGGATCCCTCTTTTTACGTCTTTGTGTCCCTCCCGTGTGGCGACATGGGGGCAAAAGAAAGAAAGAGAGGGATGGGGTTTCTCTCACTTTTGGTATAGCGAGCCCTAGTGGGAGGCTCGCATGATGGGCTATTAGCTCAGTGGTAGAGCACGCCCCTGATAATTGCATCGTCATGCCTGTTCAATGTGCTTATCGGCACTTGAGCCTGAGATMTGGATCATCCAAGGCACATTAGCATGGTGTACTCCTCTTGTTTGAACCAGGGTTTGAAACAAAACATCTCCGTAGGAGAATAAATGGGGTAAATTGGGTGAGATCCAATGTAGATCCAATTTTCCATTCACTCGCGGGATTTGGGCGGTCCAGGGGGACCACCAGGCTCCTCTCTTCTCGAGAATCGGTACATCCCTTATTTGTGTATGGACAGCAATCTCTTGAGCACAGGTTTAGGTTTGGCCTACAACGCATTTTCATAGACTAAGAACTACGAGATCACCCCTTTCATCATGGGGTGACGGAGGGATCATACCATTTTTTTGTCATGGTTTTCCTGGAGGTCTGAAGAAAGCTGKAATCAATAGGATTTTCCCTAATCCTCCTTGAAATTCTTTTTCCTTTTTGAGGGACCAAGAGATTGGAGCTAGCCATAAGAAGAATGCTGTAATACCCCAGATTAGGGATTGTCCTAGGCCGAGAGTATCACTGACCTTACTCATAATCATATCAACCACTGTAGGAAACAAATGAAATCTGAAGACTTTTCTAACAAGTTATATAAAAATTTCGGCAAAGTTTCCTCTGTAATTTCGACAACTACCCCTTGTATACAATCCAAAGGTTCCCAAACATTTTCAATACTCACAAATAGCATGCATTCCAAACCCAACAAACATCCAATATAAATAAAAAGAGTATTCCAAAAATCTTTCATTAACTTAACATTACCAAAATTGAAATTGTCGAAACTTTAAAGAATCTAAAGCACGAATAGTTGAACCAATAAAGAAATATCTTAACAATACACAAAACTTCTCTAGTCAACCGTTTATCTTATTCACTAAAAATTTATTTAAATAACCCTTCGAGGTATCAAGGCTTGCCCACAAGCGACCTCCACGCACCATCTAGTTACACATCACRTGAAATACAAAATGAAGGAAATGAAATGAGCTATAAAGCTCAGTAAGCAAATTCTATGCATGAATGTATGTGAAATGCACTATTTGTTATGAATTCATAGTTCATTCCCTCAATAAAACTTTCCAAATATTTTCATAAAATTTCCATTTCAAAATGTAAGAACTTTGTAAAACCTTTCCATTTCATTAAAGTCGTGAGCTGACTTAGTGTAACGCGTAGCCATTAAGCTTGCAGTGGGCCATTATTCTTTGGACCCGATCACATTTCCTATCGATAGAACCGCAATACGGTTAACATCACTTAACTTTTCCTTTCATCTGTTTACCTCCCAAGAGGTGAATATTACTTATCTCCCTATCCTACGAGAGGGTTGGGTCGGGTGCGRGGGTCTCCTATGCCCTATTTTCCACTCACGTCTTTCGTGGCTAGGTTTACACTCCTTTCCAAAATCTTATCTTTTTCCAGATAATACTTCATTTATAAAATTTRATTTCCTTTTAAATTTTATTTCCTGAACCCTTCATTTTCTAAATGTATGAATGGCTCATGCCAGGAGTGATGTAGAATACTATAACTACATGCCCATGACGTGAACTACATAAAATCGTATTTAAACACCATTCAACATAATAATAGTACGAAATATATATATTACATAAAATCATTTAACATAATCATAGCACCTTTTATAACACAGTCCAACACAGTTACCACATAARACACAACAATAAAGGTAGGCGGATATGGAGATTTACTTACCTAGAATTCAGATTCAATACACATTCAATTTACCTAAGAGCAATTTAATTAAAACAACAACACATATACGTTAATTGGAGTCCTTTACGTTAAAATTCTTATTTAAATTGCAAAGCGGAGRCCCTTGACTGCTCTTAACGCTAATGTGCTAAAAAATGACCTAATTATGATTACAAAATAAAGTTCATTTAATAGATTGTCCAATTTTAAAACATTTAACAATTATTCCATYAACGTCATTTGCCAATTACTCGTACTCAATTCCCACCTTGCCAAATTATCACATTCTTAAAGATACAACTTATTTCATAGCTTTTTATTCCCCTCAGCAATTGATAATGGCAATACCATAAACAATACATTTTTAAGTCCAACCACACTCTTTGTACAATTTAAACTCATTCTTAGATCGGATATTAAACTTAATCTATGTTCTCCCATAATTTCATTATAGGACATAATTACATAAGTTATCAAGTTCCAAAATRGAATAACAGTATTTTCACCTTTAAATCGACAAACTCTAAGTGTTACGGAAGTGGCGTTGCGCTCGAGGCGTGCGCTCAGGCAGCGCGTATGCAACAGCCCTGATCACGCACGGTGCCCAGTCGCCTGGGCACTGGTTGCTGGGGTTCTGTTGGCCCAATAATTGCCTCCAACAGACCTGTTTCCTATTCTAGAAGCGGCGAACAGTCAGCAAGGACCCAGCCCGAGCTGCCACTAGTTCGAACATCCTCTCTGGGCAGATGAAGGCGGCAAGCAAGAACAGGCCTGGCGTCGACGTGTGCAGTGGAGGCCGACAGTAGGACGCGCGGATCTGGGAGCTTCACGCATGGCGAGCAACCGCTAGTCATGGCCTGGTCAAAGCACAGCGAGATGATGCGCGGTAGAACCGAAGGTCGAGCCGGAGTGATGCAAGTAGAACAGGTCTGCTACGTGATGCGACGCGCCGCTTAGAGTTCGGYCCAGGCGCGAGGGAGGAAGGAAGAGGGAAGAGTCAACTATGGCAGATCGGCCAGATTCAGTAGCGGAGGGACGGCGATGAAGCAGAGATATAAAGGTGGTTTGAGTTGAAACATGCCATAAGTACCAATATCCATTTTAAGTTAAACCTGCTAAGACATCAATAATATTTTTCCATGGATACTCAAAATCAAAGATAGGGTTAAGGAAGGCAATTGGTCTTTCTTTAAATGTATGCATGCTAATAATAAAACAAAGTGCCCTTTTGCATGCTTTATCAATTCAGGAAGAAGGAGTATCAAAGTATCAAAGACTCCTGATGGGAAGGATAAGTTAATTTGGTCAAGGTAACAAATCAAGGGGATAGGTTGAGAACATTTCTTTGTAAGCAACACAGGCATATTTCTCGTACTTTGAATTGATATCTTGAGAACCAGTATATCAATCTTAATAGTTAAGCCTATGGAATRGTCTTGTTTTTAAAGTCAAACATTCTAGGGAAGGATGAGTTATACATGAAAGTATGAAATTAATATCCTATCAAATGAAACTCAAACCTCTTTATGCCGRACTTGACTGCCAAGATTTCTTTGATTGTTTTGTGGTAGTGTTTCTTAGCCTCTTTGAATTGACTGCTTGCATGTRCATAATAGAGCCGCTTCCCATCAATTTGTTCAAGCAACAAAAGTTCCCCAGTATTCATAACTAGCATGACGTAAGATCTTGAGACCTGTGGTTGGAATTTTAAGAGGTACCTGTTGCTTGCATAACTCTTTAGGTTTTCAAACTGCATTGGTTTGATCGGGGCCCCAAGGGGTGGATTTTTTGTAAGCAATCTGGAAAGGTGGGTGGTATAATGAAAAATTCTGGGTATGAAGGTTTGTGATATAATTGATAATGACAAGGAACTATTGAATTTCTTTCTTCGAAAGGCTTTCATTAGGGAATTGAGGAAGATTTTCTACAAGGTGAGGACCAGGTTGAATAGAACCATTGGCAATTTTCATGCCAAGATATTCCACTTCAGATATCAGTCCATGGGATTTCACAAGATCAATGAATTGGGTGAAAAGGTTCTCGTGCGTATCATCATCTTTACTGAAGAGAATGATGTCATCAATGTAAACCAAAGCGATGGAAATAATTGGTTCAAAAATATTGACAATGGTCTTTGAAATAATGATAGTGTAATTTTTAAACTAAATGGCATTACTGTCCATTGATACTAAGCCATAGGGAAAAGGAGTTTTTTTTTTTTAATCTTTTTCAGGAAAAATCCCCAGCTGCCAGAATCCACCTTTTAAATCAAATTGTGAAAAAAACTTTTGCCACAGGTAAATGAATAAAAAGATTTTAAATAGAGGGCAAAGGAAATTTGTCATCTTGAAGGAACTGATTTCAGGGTCTACAATCAATATGAGGTCTTTTCTTTCCCTAATTTCATTCATGTCCTTTGTTAACATAAAATGCCTGACRAGCCCAACTAGATTTAGTTGTTTCGATCAGAGCTTGTTTTAAAACCATCTCACATTCTGTTTTTGTAAGTTCAAATCATCAGATTGAACCTTGGTGAGTTTCCTTGTCGGATTTACATCTTCATTAAGCTTAAAAGGAAGCTTAACAAAGTTTTTTTCATTCTTCCAAAGTGGATTTGTATGRTTAAACTTATCATAATATCTCTAAATTTTTCAAAAGCTTGAGYTACTGCTAAAATAAGGTTGGAAGGCATGTTTTATATCGAATTCCTTGAGGAAGAATCCTCAATTAATCTGCTCTGTTGATAATATCCCATCCTAAAAAAAGCTCTTTTCCATGACTCCATTTCCATAGACTTTTGTCCATATAATGTATCCCGAAAAGAATTTAATACCAATAGGAACTCTTGTGATTAGTTCTGCAGAATAAGTTTCACCATTAACAGCAATAAATTTGCAATAAATTTATCTTCAGATTTTTCCCAGATTTCTTTTGGCAAAAAGGATGGATGAGCATTGTCTTGTAAGCACCAGTATCAATTAATGCAACAACCTTAATAGGTTTAGCACATTTTGATACTAATAGACTTACCTGGACATGAGGCCTCACTGGTAAAACAGTAAAAATTGGAAATGAAGTATCAAAATCACTATAAGAGGTTTTTGAATCACTTGCAGAGACTTCAATGGCAAAAATTGTATTGTCATCAGGCTAACTCTATTCTGAATATACAGATTCTAAATCAGAATTTGGATGATCAATCATCATTTGAAAAATCAACTTTGCTTCCTTTGCATTCTTTTGAGGGCAATTCTTGGCGAAATGTCCTTTTTGTTATAGATATCACATCTGTTGTTTTTGAATCCCTTATTGAACTTCTTCTTACTAAAATACTTGAGAAATTTCTTCACTGGCTTTTTCTTTGATTTTTTGGAAAATTTCTTCGTTTGGAAGACTTTTTGCACATACTGTTTTGATACTTTTGACAGCCAACATATGCTTTTGAACAAGCTCTCTTGATTTGTTTTTCATTATGAAAGAAATCCGCAATGACTTTTTGATGATGACATAGTCTTTCTCAAGTTGTCAAAGTAACTTGGTGCAGCTCTCCCATTTCAAATGACTCCAATCCTTTTCTTGATTGAAGCGTTAATTTTTCAATGTTAGCATGTAATTCAGATCATTAGTACCACCAATAATATATAATATTGTAGACATGCATTTGAAATGTCTATTATAAGTAAGATACTTTCAAAGAACAACATTTCATTTTGAAAAAGTTATGTCTTAATTTTCCAGCATGCAGAGTTGGATCATAAAAAGATAATTCAAACAGTTTATTTTTGTCGATATGGTCCTAGATTACAAAACCAATCACCCAAAACTAGTTAATTTTGCACAAAATTCAGCAAGGATAGTAGGTAGGTTGGAATTGATCCAATCTATGAATTCATGCAGTCTTTCTCTTCTTTTTTCGACTAGAACATCATCAATTTTGAACCATAAACTCTTTACTGAGGAAGATTGTGGATCAGTCATCAGAAAAGCAGTGACATCCGCTGTTTCTGATTCATCACTTTTGAAGATATTAGAACCATCATCAGAAGATGATTCTGTCATTATTTGTTCATCAACAGCAAGCTGTTGAAAATCTTCTCTCTAAAATAGATCTTATTCTTCCTATTTTTCCATTTTCCTGTTTCATTCTTCCTTTTCTTTTCTCATCTATTCACTACGCTCAACAGAAAAGTTAGTAGCATTCCTGAGAGTTACTGAAGGAACAGGATCACAGTAACTTTGTGGAGAAATTAGTAAATTTAGGAATATAGGTGGAACAATAGTAGAAGGACGTACATATGGTAGACCTTGTGATTGTCTACGCCGATTTGCATCTTGAATTTCATCTTTCAACTTCCAAATTTCCTGTTCTTTTTTATCCAAGATAGGACTAAATATTCTATTTTGATCATATCATTCATATCTCCATTAAGCTTGTTGAATCAATCTATCATGCAAAGATAAATGTTTTCTAGTAGATCATTTGAAATAACTCTATTAACCTTAAAGTTTATTCTGTGTAGTGCTTGATTTTGAGCAAGAGCATTCTGTGTTTGCCAATCCCCAACTTCTACAATGATCTATTCCTTTTTCGGTCATGAAAGGAGTGGCCATGACTTTCCTTCCTTTGTTCATCTCTTTTCTTGGACAATGGGGAAAACTTAGAGGTTAAAACATCATACAAGGTATAATCTATACCTGAGGATCTTCCTAAACATAAGGAGACTTGCATGTGTTTGATCTGGACAAAGGGGGAGGCTTTGAACTATTGAAAGTCTCATACCGAGATGGGTTGGTTCCTTTTGGCAAAGCTTCATAAATATTTGACCGCTTTATGGGAGATCTAATAATATTGTAAGGGTCAAGTGGCTCTTCATCGTCTAAATCAATAGTCCTGAGCTTACATGCTTTTTTTTTTCCTTCTTTTTTGTTTTGGATTTATTGGAGAATCTTCATTTGACTCATACTTATCACATGAATAATCTAGGTCAAACATAGTTCTATCAACATCCCAGAAAAACTGTCCATTGACATGGCTAGAGTATGATATCTTTTTGAAAATTAGCATCTTTATGGTCGACATGATGAATCATGAATTGTGGAAATGTAGATCTGGATGCTTCTTCTTTAGGAATCTCAAAGCGTTGACGTATCCTTCCATCACTTGTTGTTGAATGAGTTGATGAAGTGGTTTGTACCAGCTGCTGAGATCTATGCAAATTTTCATAATTAGTGATCCAAGTTGTAGGGATCAATTTTTCGAAAATCTGCCTTGGAGCTCTGCATTGGAATCTCTACAATAGTAGAGACTTCTTCATTGTTGTCAGCAAGGACTATCAAAGCATTGGAGGAACCTCTCTTCTGAAGGTCTAGAGAGTAATTTTGCAGTCTATACACCATTTGATGGTGAAGTGTGGCCATGATGGCAGTGTTGACTTGCCTTGCATCTGCTATCTGAATTTGAACTTTAGTGCAGTGGGTATATTTGGATCATTTAGGGAAATAGTAAAGTTTGCAGAAAGTGTGAGAATCACACTGATTTGGGGATTAGCCACAAAGCTTGGATCTAGACACAAACACAAACAAGAGAACAATGGAAGATGTTAGACCAAAGTCGGCAATGGAAGAAATCAGAATAGAAAGGATAATTGAAAGAAAACTATAACCAACAAGGCAACAACCCTTGATCTTTTGAGATCAAGAACCAAATACCAATGAGAATTCAACCTTCTTCCCTTTGCAACCTTATACAATGGCCATGGCAACCATGCACAAGGAGGATACTCAATGAAGCTTGCTAGCACCAATCCCTTGAAGAATTANAAATCAGAATAGAAAGGATAATTGAAAGAAAACTATAACCAACAAGGCTACAACCCTTGATCTTTTGAGATCAAGAACCAAATACCAATGAGAATTCAATCTTCTTCCCTTTGCAACCTTATACAATGGCCATGGCAACCATGCACAAGGAGGATACTCAATGAAGCTTGCTAGCACCAATCCCTTGAAGAATTAACACACACAAGACAACTTAAGCCAAATCAACAACAATGCACTCTAAATCTCTCAAGGGAGAAATTCGATGCATTCAACCAAAAGGAAAACCYTGTTTTCTTTGTGTTTTTAAACAAATGAATTCTAAGTTCAAAAAGTAAAGACAAGGAAGCCTTTTATACCTAGGTGGCTTACCTTACTAAAAAAGGAAACTAATGCATAAAACATAAAATAAGCTAGAGAATCATGTCTTAGAAATCCATTACATATCCCAAAATAATCCTCAAACATCCTTGAGGTCTTCTTGTGCTCCTACGGCCACCATGCTCAACAAATGAGGCTTAGGAAGATCCTCCAACATAGCTAGCTCCTTGGACAAGTAGAATGCAACTACCTTGTTCAACTCTTGTTGGATCTTCTTAGCCCTAGCTCTAGTCATGGGGCCATCAAATGTAGGCACCATAGGTGGTGTGGTGAGTGGTCTCTCATCACACACTTCCACAGTTTAATGAAGTCACAGCATATCCTATGAGTGCATACTCATTGCTAGTAAATATGAATCCAAAAGGGCAATCTTTGCTGAGACAGGTAACCTTTTCCTACCACTGAAAGTTAAGACAAGTGAACAGCACCAAAATGTAGGTGTGCATAATCTTCTCTCTTCCATTGCTGGACGAATATTAAGGGTGAGATATTGCTCATGAGTCWAATAAGGAATATCACACTGGTAAATAAAAGAAGATTGTACATATTCCTTCATAGAAGGAGTTGTAGACTTCAACAGTTGCCTAATGGATCTTATTCCAGACGGAAAAGAACCARGAGAATAGTAAATATTGTAGGGACTGATTAAAGGAGGAATTGACTCTTCTATTTTGGTTGACTCCAGAATAGTTTTGAACTTTATCAAAGAACCTATATTGGTAGAATTTAAAGCTGTACATGGTATTAACTATTGGAAATTTGAATGAGATCTAAAATGCTAGAAGTGTTACTAGTTGTGAGAGCCACGATTCAAAAAAATCTCCTTACTCATCTGTTTTCAGTTATAACATATACAATCTTCGCTTCCTCCAAAGAAGACTTTTTGGAAACTAGACAGTTGCCTGTATTGGCTCTGATACCATACTTTAGAGAACTCATCTTACTCTTCTGTATTGACCAGCTGTTTATAGATCACAAACAAGGATAGATATTCATAGATGAATATTCCTTCAATGAAATAAATAATATTGTTATAATGAATCTAGAGTTTCAAGAGACAAGGAAATTTCTTAGCAAACCATAGTATTATTGATAATACTCAATACAAAGGTAAGGTCTAGTCTGCCCTTTTATTACAACAAGTAAATCCTTTTATAGATGAAGGATTCTTTGGACTTCAAACTTCTATCAACTCTAATTGAATAAAAGATAAGCCTCCAACTAAAAGACAAGCATCGGGAKTTCGAACTTCTATCAAATCTAATTGACTAAAAGCTAAGCACCCCATGAAGTCACTTTAAGAAAGTTAACTTTTATGAAACTTGCTAAAAGTAAAAAATATACAACACAACACAACTTACAACTTTAATAAAGCCACCTAATGAAAGTAAATTTAATAAAGCTATRTGTAGAAAAGTAAAAAATATAGATCACAACACAACAAATGACTTTAATAAAGTAACTTTAATCATCATCATGATAGTGATAGTACTCTTCTGAGAACAGTTCATCCTAATACATGTCATGTGCATCCCAGTTAATTATGTTTTCAACTGCAGGAGGGCTTTCTGTCATATTGGAACCAGATGACTCTTATTTAGTACCATGCTAAGGACCATATATGTTATTCTTGGAGTAACTCTATCCTCTGGAGGTATATATGAAGTAAATTTTCCATTCAASTAGAAACATYTTAGTCAAGCTGTTAGGGCACATCTCTAAATATCACAACAGAACCTAGAATATAACACTTGCAAAAATATGGAAGTATTATCCTATTAAGGGAGAGAAATAAACTTGCATTTTGCAGGAGAGTTAAACTCCCAACCTCTTGATTGGGGCGCRGTAGCCCTAACGGATTTTTGTGAGCATGCAAAGTGAAGTCTTGGAAAAAAAATCATTTTTTTCATGTTTTTTAAACATAGTGCACTTAAATATCAATCACAAGTGAAATGTTTTATAACTTTGATGGTATATCTTAGTAAAAATTTCAACAAGTGAACATTGAAATTTAAAAAGTAATTTTTTAAGTTAAAATTATCTAAAATTTTATTTTATTTTTTAGTCTTTTTACAATTTTTAACCCTTGATGATCATTTTCGATTGGCTAATAAAATCTGAAAACTCCTTTGATTTCAGGTTGAGGTCTTACTATAGCAAAAGGAATAGGTGATAATTTTTCTTGATGAAGTTCATATGGCCTTCTCACAATTAGACATAAAAATGGCATACTAGAGCAAATAGTGCCAAAGATAATCACCACAATGTTTTGGCTTCGTCAAGAAGGCTTTAAGATGACAGTTAATGAGTTTAATTATATGATAAAACAAAGTTGAAACATACCGTGAGTACTAATATCCATTTTGAGTTAAACCTGCTAAGACATTAATAACATTTTTCCATGGATACTGAAAATCAAAGATAGGGTTGAGGCATCTGGTCTTTCTGTAAAGTACACATGCTGATAATAAAACAAATGCTCTTTTGCATGCTTTATCAATTCGGGAATAGAAGGTTTATCAAAGACTCCTAGTGGGTTTTGATAAGTTAATTTGTAAAGGATAGGTTAKAACATTTSTTTTAAGCAGCACATGTGGATTTATTGTGTTTTTACATGATAGAATATTTTTTGGTTGAGATAAAAGATCAACCTTTCACATGCTTAACTTTAAATTGATATCTCTAGAACAATTTTTTCAATCTTACCAGCTGAGCCTGTGGAATCATCTTGTTTTTAAAGTCAAGGATTTTAGGGAAGGATGAGTTATCCATGAAAATATGATTTTCCTGTCCTATCAAATGAAACTCAAGCGTCTTTATGCCGTACTTCACTGCCAAGATTTCTTTGATTGTTGTGTGGTAGTGTTTCTCAGCCTCTTTGAATTTACTGCTTGCGTATCCACAATAGTGCCACTTCCCATCAATTTCTTCAAGTAACAAAGTTCCCCAGTATTCATCACTAGCATCCGTTTGTAAGATCTTGAGAGTTGCGGCTGGAACTTTGCGGGGTATCAGTTGCTTGCATAATTCTTTGAGTTTTCYAATTGTATTGGTTTGATCAGGGCCTCAAGGTGGTGGATTTTATCTAAATAACCTGGAAAGGTGGCTGGTATAATTAGAAACTCTTTGTATGAAGGTTTTGATATAATTGATAATCCCAAGGAACCATTGAATTTCTTTTTCAGAAAGGTTTTCATCTGGCAACTGAGGATGGTTTTCTACAAGGTGAGGACCAAGTTGAATAGAACCACTCGCAATTTTCCTGCAAGATATTCTAAATATAGTCCAATATGGCTTTTTTTTTTTTTTTTGGAAATCATAATTCCATGGGGTTTCACAAGATCAAAGAACTGGGTTAAAAGTTTCTCATGAGTATCATCATCCTTACTGAGGAGAAGGATGTCATCAATGTAACCAAAGTTGTGGAAAGAATTGGTTAAAAGATACTGACCATGGTAATTTTAAATACCGATGGTGCAATTTTCAAACCAAATGGCATTGCTGTCCATTGATACTGAGCATTAGGGAAAACAATTTTATAATGGGGATGAATCCTTTGAAGTCATTCTGGTAAAACAGTAAAAATTGGAATCAAGTATCAGAATCACTACTAGAGGTGTCTGAATTACTTCTAGAGACTTCAATGGCGAAAATTGCATCTTCATCAGGCTGAATCTGTTCTTAATATAGAGATTCTAAATCAGAATCTGGATGAGAAATCATCTTTGCTTCCTTTGCATTCTTTTGAGGGCAATTCTCGGCGAAATATCCTCTCTCCATACAAGATATGACATATGTTGTTTTTAATCCCTTATTGAACTTCTTCTTCCTAAAATACTTGAGAATTTCTTCACTGGCTTTTTCTTTATTTTTTCTGAAGTTTCTTCTTTTTGGAAGACTTCTTGCACACACACTTTTCATGTTATGCCAGCCATTTTCATATGCTTCCGAACAAGCCTTCTTGATTTGTTTTTCATTATGAAAGAAATCCGCAATGACTTGTGATGATGACATAGTCTTTCCCAAGCTGTCAAAGTAACCTATTGTAACTCCCATTCCAAATGACCCTAATCCTTTTCCTGATTCAAGGATTAATTTTTCAATGTTAGCATGTTATTCTTGTGGTAAAAAAGTAATGTAAATTTGTTTCAAATCATTAGTACCACTAAGAATATAAAAGATTGTAGACATGCATTTGGAATGTTTATTTAAATCAGATACTTTCAAAAACAATGCTTTGTTTTGAAAAAGTCATGTGTTAATTGTCTAGCATGCAGCGTTGGATCACCTACAAATTCCCTATATGATAAAGTTAATGTTTCATGAAAAGATAATCTAGACAATTCATTTTGTTGATGTGGTCCTAGATTACAAACCAATCACCCAGAGAACCAGTTAATTTTGCATAAAATTCAGCAAGGATGGCAGGAAGAGATTCTCCTTTCTGTAGGTTGGAATTGATCCAAGCTACAAATTCTTGGAACATCATCAATTGTGAACCAAGAACTCTTTACTGAGGAAGATTTTTTCATTAGAGGCTCWGGTGGTGGTTGAGTAGATTATGCCTGAAAAGTTTCTTCTGCATTATCAAATTCTTCCTCTACATAGGAAGATTGTGGATCAGCCATCAGAACAGTAGTGACATCCGTTATGTCTGATTCATCACTTATTGATTCTGTCATTATCTGTGATCAACAGSCTGCAGCTGAAAATCTTCTGTCTTAAATAGTTGAAGTTCTTCCRTTTTTCCATTTTCCTTTTTCCTTGGCCAATCTTCTTGCTTGTTCATGTTCTTCTTTTTCTTTTCTCATCTGTTCACTATGCTTGACAAATAAGCTACTAGCAATTTTGGCAGTTGTAGAAGGAACAGGATTATAATAACCTTGTGGAGAAATTGATAAGAGTAGATGGGTGTGGAGGTGGAAACATTTAACATATATTTGACCTTTGTTCTGTAACAAGTAATGAGGATTGAGGAAGATGAGATGGTAGACCTTGTGGTTGTCTATGCCGATCTGCATCTCGAATTTCAGCTTTCAACTTCCTCACTTCTTGTTCTTTTTTATCAAAGATAGGACCAAATTTTCCTATCTTGATCATATTTTTAAAATCTCTATCAAGTTTGTCGGATCGGTCAATCATGAAAAGATAAACTTTGTCTAGCGGATCAACCTTTTCTTGATGGTCTCTACATCAGAAACAACTCTACCAATCTTAAAGTCTATCTTGTGTAGTGCTTGATTTTGCGCAAGAGCATTCTGTGTTTGCCAAGTCAGAAGTTCATCTAATTCTTGATTTGGAATGCTTCTTCCACAATGATCCATTCCTTTTTCAGTCACAAAAGGAGTGGCCGTGACTTTTCTTTGTTCATCTCTTTTCCTGGACAATGGAGGAAACTTAGAGGGTGAAAACATCATACAAAGTATAGCTATACCTGAGGAACTTTCATAACATAAGGAGACTTATGTATGCTTGATCTGAACAAAGCGGGAAGCTTTGAACCGTTGATGATCTCATAGGGAGATGGATTGGTTCTTTTTGGCAGGCTTCATGCATATTTGACCTCTTTATGGGAGATCTAATAATTTTCTAAGGTTTTAGAGGCTCTTCATCGTCAGAATCATCAGGATAATCTGGAAGAATCTTCATCTGACTCATACTCATCACATGAATAATCTAGGTCACACATAGTTCTATCAATATCTCAGAGAAAGTGTCCATTGACATGGTGTAACACCCAAAATTTTTTCTTTATTTAATTTGTTTGATTTTACATGAAATTGTGTGTCAACTAGGGTTGAACATTTTATATGATTAATATTTTTAAATCGCACGTTCAATAGGTGCGGAAATATTATCCATGTCGAATAAGGGTTATCGTTAGTTCAAGGCTCYACTCGTGGGCCTATTTATTTCTTAGTCGGAAGTTGGGCATTCTTATTGAAAGGAAGCCTATTATGTTTAATTTACGGGTTTTGGYTTAGATTTGGATGGGAAGGCCCGACGAGTTTGAGTTACGGCTAAAAATATAAATTAAAAAAGAAAATATATAAGAAAATAAAAAGAAAGAAAAGAKAAGAAAAGAAAAAGAAAAACCTAAAGAAATCCATCTTCTTCCCCCATGTAACCCTAAGCCGCCGCCGTGCCGTTTCTCCCTCTGCCTGACCCGACACCTCTCATCGCAGCTCTTCCGAGCTTCTCCTTCTCTCTTCTCTTCGTTCCTCACACTGATGCCGCAACCGATCGCAGTCTGATRGGCGGTACCCGTRGCGCCATCGATCTATCGCTGCTGCTCATCTGGAGACGTTGCCGTCTCTCATGTATTCCCAGCGCCAGTCCGAAACTGTCACTGTGTGCCACTCAATTGGCTCGCGGACGTTTGGCTAGGAGCAACCACGCCTACCAGATCCGGTAAGCCATCTACCCCCTCTCCTTCTCTGTACGAGCGACCAGATCTATGCAACACTATCGCCAAATCTGCTATCGTTATCTCTCCTTCTCTGTACGAGCGATCGGATCTGTGTGACACCGTCGTCAGAATCTGTCGTCGTTACCTTCTCCTTCTCTATAGGAGCGACCGAATCTGTGCGACACCGTCACCAGATCTGCCGTTGTTACCCTTTTTCTTCTCTGTAGGAGCGACCGYATCTGTGGGACACCATCGCCAAACTTGTCATCGTTATCTTTTTTCCTTCTCGGTGCAACCAGATCTGAGTGATGCCGTCGCCAAATCTGCTGCCGCCAGATCTGCCACCACTATTTTTCTTCCTCTGCTCAATGGATTTTCCCTTCAAACTGAAGCCAAAACCTTTGCAGTTGGCCGTCGTTTCAGCTCTTTATCCTTGCTGCTTGCGTCGCCAGTTGTCCCTCGCCGTCAACCAGTCACCGGGAGCTTGAGCAGAAACTGATTTTTTGCCGGGATAGTGTCGGAGCAGAGCCCAGCAGTGCTCAATGCTAGTAGGTGCTTTGATTGTGTGTCAAGGATCAGTACCTGGTGCAGCCCAGCAGTGCCCAGTGCCATGCTTGCCCAGTAGCACCAGGCACCTAGTGCTAGTGCCAGGCGCCCAGGCGCCCAACTCTCAGGCGCACCGACACCCAGACTCCTAGGGCCGTTGTGTGCGTCGCTTGAACAGACGTTCGGGAGTCCAATACCGCTCCCGCAACATTTGGATATCGTGAATTTTAAGATAAAAATGCTAACACTTAATATTAAAATTATATGACTTGTAAATAATTATACCCTGAAGTAAATTTATGGGAAAACATAGTTAGATTTATACCCAAGCTAAGGAGTTGAATTGTACCCTTAAAACATGATGTTTGATAATATGAGAACTGAATATGGATTTATGAATTTATAAAGGACATTTTTGGATTAAACACATAATGCCTAAGTAAAGACGATCGAACTAAGTAGACTCTCCTTCTGTAATCAACTAAGTCATTTCGAGGCCTTATGTTGAGATCAATTGAAGGTGTCCACTTCGTAACTTAAGTAAGAACCCGTTTACATARAGGACTCCGGGTAAGTAATCCTCCAATCTTATTAACATTATAAATGAATGAAATTGAATGCTTTTAACTGCTCTAATATGTTGTGTATGAGATTTTATGTTGATGTGTGTAATTGTGAGGAATGTTAATGTGTTGGTATRCTGTAGCYCTTTTATGTCAAATGATATGCTATTATGATTCATATCTTYTACTATTTGTTGAACGTTATATTATATAAGGTTGTATGTGTTTCATGTCATGAGRATGTAGTTAGAATTCTATATCACATTTGGCATGAGCCTTTCACACACTTAGAAGGTGAAGGGTTAGAAAAAGGAATTTTAAAGGAAAAGGTTAAAGTTTTGAAAATGTTAAAGTTTTCGTAAAGGAGTGTAAACCTAGCCACAAAAGATGTGAGTGGGAAATGGGGCGTGYGGGACCGGCGCACCCGACCCTACCCTCTTAGAGGGTAGGTAAGAATGGAATGTTCACCTCCTTGGAGGTGAAAGTATGAAAGTTAAAAGAAATGAAATTTTAACCGCTTTGCGGTATTACTGGTAGAAATGGAATCAGGTTCCAAATAAGATGGCCCACTGCAGAGCTTAGTGACTAAGCGTTACGCTCTAGTGAGCTCATGAACGAAAAGAAATGGAATGTTTTTATTGTAAGTGAATTTTGAAGGGAATGTTTTGTAAAGAAAATTTGAAAAAAGGGAATGTTTGGAAAGTTTTTCATTTAAAAGGTGAAAACTTAAAATTTCATAACATGTAGGACATGTTCACGCATTCATGCATAAGGTTACTTACTGGGCTTTTTAGCTCATTTCTTTTTTTTATGTTTCATTGCAGATGATATGTAACCAGATGGGGCGAGGAGGTCGCTGTGATACCTGAAAACTGYTTTTCAAATCGATTTATGTAATAAGATAAATATTTCTGAGTGTTTTAAATTCTWGAAGTTTTTGTGATTTTTTTGTTTTGAATAAATGTTGGGATAGTGAGGATTTGTTAAAATATATTTTTGARTCCTTTGGATATTGTTGAGTTTAAATAGATAGTGGATCATTTTCAAGTGAAATGATATAATACTCTCAGCTTAGGACGGTTCCTAATTTGGGGGTGTTACAGTTTTGGTATCAGAGCTTAGGATTTTTAAAACCGATTCTGTAGACTTGATTAGAGAAAGACTTAAAATTTTTGAAAAATACATGGGTATCGAGCCATGCCACAAGCTTCCCCTCTTTGGACCATCTAGTAAGTTTCTATTTTGATTTAGATTCTCCAATGAYTTGTATGTTAAGTGTTAAATTTGTATTTTYACTTAAATTTTCGAATGAGTTAAATGTTAAGTGTTGTGGTATACTTTGATTTTGCTTTGAATTTGGGGTAAAGTGTAATGTTTAATTTTATAATCATGAGCTATGTTTGTATATAAGTTCTTACARGATAAATTTTTCGGTTTAGTAATGGTTCGTACTACCCYTTCTCAAGCCCAAGAAGGGGCGGTTCAGCCCCAGGACGATCTAGAAGAAACCTTCTTTGTCATGCAATGCTCAAGCYAAGAGAAGTCGATTTCGCCGCGTACATGCTCCAAGGAGAGGCGCATGACTYGTGGTTGATGGTTCAGCGCCAGCACGAGAGGGATACTAGTCCCTTCATTTGGGAAATGTTTATCGAGGCCTTCAACGATAAATACTTTCCCAAGACCGTACGGTAGCAGAAGGAGCGTGAATTTGTGAGACTGGAGTACGYAAGCCGATCTGTTGGCGGGTATGAAGCTGAGTTCTCGCGATTAGCCAAATTTGGGCCTGATTTGGTTGGTACAGAGAATAGAAGAGCAAGGCGATTTGAAGAGGGGCTAAGGCCTCAGATTAAGCTGGCAATAATCCCATTTGAGCTTTCTTCGTGTCGAGAGGTTGTTAATAAATCCCTCTTGGTAGAGAGGGCTCAAATGTTGAGCAATAAGGAGTTTAGGAGCTCACCCAATCTGTGCAACACTGTCGCCAGATCTACCGTCGTTACCTATCCTTCTCCGTACGAACGACTGGATCTGTGCGACACCGTTGCCAGAATCTGCCGTCTTACCTTTCTCCTTCTCTATAGGAACGACCGGATATGTGTAACACCGTCGCCAGATCTGCCGTCGTTACCCTTTTTCTTCTCTGTACGAGCTACCGGATCTGTGCGACACCATCYCTAGACCTGCCGTCGTTACCCTTTTTCCTTCTCGGTGCAACCAGATCTGAGCGACACCGTCGCCAGATCTGCTGCCGCTATTTTTCTTCCTCTGCTCAATAGATTTTCCCTTGGAACTGAAGCCAAAACCTTTGCAGTTGGCCATCGTTTTGGCTCTCTGTACTTGCTGCTCGCATTGCAGGTTGTCCCTCGCAGTCAACCAGTTGCCAAGAGCTTGAGCAGAAACTAATTTTTTGCCGAGACAGTGTCAGAGCAGAGCCCAGTAGTGCTTAACGCTAGTAGGTGCTTTGATCGTGCATTAAGGAGGTCGCTTGTGGGCGAGTTATGATACCCGAAAACTGGTTTTCGAATCGATTTATGTAATAAGATAAATGTTTTTGAGTGTTTTAAATTGTTGAAGTTTTTATGATTTTTTTGTTTTGAATAAATGTTGGGATAGTAAGGATTTGTTAAAYCATATTTTGACTCCTTTGGGTATTGTTGAGTTTAAATAGATAGTGGATTATTTTCCAGTGAAATGATGTAATACTCTCAGCTTAGGATGGTTCCGAATCTGGGAGTGTTACATATGGCTAGAGTATGATATCTTCCCAGATGGAGAAAGTGAACTGACAGGAACTTTTCTTTGGAATTTGGCATCACTAGGACGAATCATAAATTTTGAAAATGTAGATCTGGGTGCTTCTTCTTTAGGAATCTCAAAACGTTGAAATATCATTCCATGACTTGTTCTTGAAAGAGTGATGAAGTGGCTTGTACKAGCTACTGAGATCTATCCAAATTTTCATAGATCCAAGTTGTAGGGATCAATTTATGAATATCTGCCTTGGATCTCTACAGTTGTAGAGACTTCTTCATTGGTATAAGCAAGGACCATCAAAACATRGGAGGAACATCTCTTCTGAAGGTCTAGAGAGTGATTTGCATTCTATACACCATTTGATGGTGAAGTGTGGCCATGATAGCAGTGTTGACCCGCTTTGCATCTGCTATGTAAATATGAACTTTTAGAGCAGTGGGTAGATTTAGATTATTTAGGGGAACAGAAAACTTAGGAGAAAGTGTGAGAATCACAATTCCACAGTTTGGTGATGTCATAGCAGATCCTATGAATGCGTACTCATAGCTAATAAATCTGAAATCTAAAAAGGCTATTTTTGCTGGGACAGGTAACCCTTTCCTACCATTGAGAGTTAAGACAAGGCGAACAGCACCAAAGTTTGGGTGTGTGTAACCTTCTCTCTTCCATTGCAGGACCATATCAAGAGTTATATATTGCTCATGTGTCAAGTAAGGAATATCAAACTGMTTCATTGCAGAAGATTGTAGGACCATCACCTACTTACAGTGGTCTCGGGTACTTTCAGTGGCAGTCCTGGCCTATAGTAAGATTAATAGGTCCAGGAACTAATTTCCACACTTTGTTCCTTTCAAATTGGTTCAATTCTTCTTGCATAGAAACAATCCCGAACTGATCACATAAGGCATCATCAATCATGCTAGGTTCAATTTGAGTAAGTAAAGCAAAGTTGGCTACAAAGAATCTTCTAGTTCTAACACCTTGAGATTGATAACCAATAATGCATAGAGTGATTAGGTACATACCTCTATTCTTTAGGCAAAATTTGCTCTTCGTTTCAATCCTTCTCACTATTCTTTTTGTCCTTTTCCATAGTTGAAATTCGTAATTTTTCTCTTGAGGATTGTTGTCCAACCATTGTTTTGATGACATTCATATATATTGATAGATGTTCCTACATCATATTCTTCATCTCTCTCTTTTAAAAAAAGTTAGCTTCATTGAATACAACATGCTTAATTCTTCAACAGCAAGTGTTCTTTTGTTATAAACTCTATATGTCTTTTTGTTTGAAGAATAACCAAGAAAGATGCCCTCATCTGACTTTCGTCACCGAGATTATCTCTATTATTCAAAAGAAAACACTTACAACCAAAAACTTTAAAATAAGAAATAGAGTGGATTCTATTAATAAGGCGTCTTTCTAAGAATACGTTTGCACAGGTCATAACATAACAAGCAGCCCAAAAATACTTTGGCAAATTATTTTCACAAAGCTTCGATCTTGCCATTTCTTCTAATGTATGATTCTTCTGCTCAAGTACACATTTCGTTCTGATTCTTCCACATTCACCACACATGTTTGTAAAACTTTTCTATGAAAATTCCCTATAAATGGGATTTTGCAATTTTCTAAAAAGATTTTTGAATTCCATGAAAGCTTCATCTTTTRGTGCAAGAAATATAACCCATGTGAATCTAGAAAAATCATCAACAATACAAAAGCATATCTTTTCCCTCTAGACTAGTGGTTCCCATAGGTCCAAATAAATCTATATCTATTAGTTCTAGTGGTTTTAGAAGTAGAAACCATTTCCTAAGTTTGAAATAGTTTTTGATTTGTTTTCCATATTTGAATCTTGGTAAACCTCTCAATAAATCATGTTTGGATAAATCATTTATAAGATCCACATTCACATGTCCTACTCATCTTCATTTACAACAAGACATTTCATATTTTGCCAAACAAGATCATCAAAATACATCAGATAAAGATTACCTACTCTCAAAGCAACAAAGATAACATCATTATTAAATTTATCAAGAATAGGGCACATATCATTTTCAAATTCCACATAACAACCATTATTACAAAATTGATACTAAGCATGTTATACTTTAAACCATCAATAAGGAGAACTTGTTTGATAAGTGGAAAGGGCTTTTTATCAACATTTCCTCATCCAAGTATCCTTCCAGTTGTATTGTAACGCCCCGCCCCGAAACACAGGGACGGTACGTTATTAGATTTGATGGACTGGCCTCACAAACTACCACGAGTCTTTTCAGCACATTTTGTCCTCACTCATGCGCTCACCGGGAACTTCCCAATGGGTCACCCATCAGAATTTACCCCAAGTCAGCTCGCTACAACTGAAGTTCTTAATGAGATGAACTTCGAAAAAAGATGCATCTTGGATGGTAGTGAGTAGATACCATATCATATCATCATCCATTACATTCACAATACCACTCTGGGTCGAGGTCTTACATCTCCCCACTTTAAATTCCTCAACGTCTCGCGTTTGAACGCTCAAATCAGGACCGTCCATTCGTGTGAAATTCTAGAGGTGGCCTCCTACGGCCCTCAAGAGGTGTCTTCCGTCCTCTCTCGACGTAAGCACTTGGGCGCAATTGCACTTAGTTCTCACAGTTCCGACGCTGTCGCTTCTGATACCAATGTGTAACGCCCCGCCGAACACGGGTCCGCACGTTATTGATTTGATGAGACTGCTCACAAACACTGACACGAGTCTTTTCAGCACATTTTTGTCCTCACTCATGCGCTCACCGGGAACTTCCCAATTCGTGTCAACCCTCCAGAATTACCACGTCAAGGTCA
>MEJB01000006.1:14365003-14417300 GCA_001752375.1 Rhazya stricta | reverse complement strand
GCGTGGTTGCCATAACCATTGTGTAAGGTTGTAAAGGGAAGAAGGTTGAATCCTTATTGGTATTTGGTTCTTGATCTCAAGAGATCAAGTGTTGTTGCCTTGTTGGTTCCAGTTTTCTTTCAATTATCCTTCTCTTCTGATTTCTCCATTGACGACTTGTTCTAACATCTTCAATTGTTATCTTGTTTGTGTTTGTGTCTAGATCCGAGCTTTGTGGCTAATCACCGCACCAAATTGGTATCAGAGCTTTGGTTGACATCAAACACATCTCTCTATCTCCGAAACATCTTCTATCTCGAAAATAAAAAAAAAAATTGAGTTTGTCCACCATTACTGAATCTTGAGTTGTGCTTTGCGTTTCTCACCATATTGTTGTTGTTCTTTGTGTGTTAGGATCATCCCAAGTCTATTGGCGTGCCAAAACTCACCTTGAAGTCTATCTTTGGAGCTTGAGAGTCACGAAGCCTACCTAACCAGGTACCTAGCCTTTGTTCACACAAAGATCACCAAACACACCATCCAAGACCATCATATCACCTTGCCTTCGTCCATCATAACCCTACCACACTTTTAAAGCCATCCACTCAGCAAGGCAAGGCAAATCCGAGAAGGAATTCCCCTAGGCGGTGCCTCAACCCTATACTACCTACCCAAGCCACCCTAACCACCCCCAGGCCAACGAAAGAAAAGAAGAAGAAGTCCTATCTTGTATTTTATTGTTGAAGGAAAAAAAAGAAGAAGAAAAGAAATGAAATTAAAAAAAGAAAAAGAAAGAAAGAAAAGAAGAAGTCTCCTACCTATTCTATAGTTGTGGTCAGAAAGAAAGAAAAGAAGAAGTCTCCTACCTGTTCTATAGTTGTGATCAACGAAAGAAAAGAAGAAGTCTCCTACCTTTTCTAAAATTGTGGTCAGAAAGAAAGAAAAGAAGAGTCTCCTACCTATTCTACAGTTGTGTTCAACGAAAGAAAAGCAGAGGTCTCCTACCTAGTCTATAGTTGTGATCAGAAAGAAAGAAAAGAAAAAGTCTCCTACCTATTCTATAGTTGTGGTCAACTTATATCATCAAGACTTAAGCTAAAGACTTGGAAGACATCAAGGTACCCTACCTCCTACCTAAACCTACACCTACCCTACGCCAAGCCACTCCCTTATGCTATTCTCAAGCTTCATTAGCATCTTCAAGGCTGAGTAAAGGTATGTCTATCTGTCTCCTCAAGTCCTAATCTTCTTCTAAAGTCTTGATTGCACATTCCTTATTGCAAATCTAGAGTCTTGTCTTTAGTCTTTCTTTCCCTTTGATTGAGTCTTGTTCCTACTGCCGAGACATTACAGCTTATACCTCTCTTTATTCACTTCATTTTGTGGTTTGAAAGTGATCTAATCCTATTCGTTATTAATCCATACAAGGCAATCCATCAAACCAAGTTTGAATCAGCAACAATTGAGAGAGAGTGATCACAAAGAGGGCATACACGGGAGGTTTTTATTGTATTTCACTAACCTAACAAGTTCGTGTGTTGAAGTTTGTTGTGATAATGTCTAGGTCACTGAGTCCAAGGCGTGAAGAAAGTAGCAAGCCATTATCTCCCTATTTGTTCACCATGCTCAAGCGCATGGACYACAACTTGGCAACCTTGGCCACAAGGATGGAGGTGCTTGAAGCTAGGACCCCTCCACCAGTCCATGTGCCCACTGTAGGCCAAGTCCTTGGCACCAATTTTGATATAGGTGGCCCTAGCCATGATCGCCCAAGGCCCCCATTGCCAGACCAGTAAGCTGCCTTCCAAGCTTCTAGAGAGSCYTCTAGGSCGTCTGAGGGCCATGTTGAACCACATGCCCAAGTGCCCTAGCAAGGAGCTGGTCCTTTTGTGCATAAGGAAGTCTATTCAAACCATCAATCGCCTCGCTTTAGAGTTCCTTACGATCACAATGCTTTTGATGCTTTTCAGGGTTACCAAGGAGATGACATGGAAGAGGCTTGGAGACCTGAGCCACCAAGACGTTTCCAGCCAAGAAGGGGGCGTGAGATTGAGCAAGATGGTCTAGGAAGTGTCAAGGTGAAGATCCCAACATTTGAGGGCAAGTGTGATCTAGACGCATACATGGAGTGGGAAACTAAGATAGAGCAAATTTAGATGTGCCACAACTTCCTCGAGCAAGGGAAGGTTCAATTGGCAGCCCTTGAGTTTAGTGGTTATGCCTTGATTTGGTGGGACAATCTCATCAAAGAGAGGAGGAGAACCCTAAATCCGGCTGTCAACACTTGGAAGGAAATGAAGGCACTAATGAGAGCTAGATATGTCCCTCAACACTACACTAGAGGGCTATGCCAAAGGCTTGAAAACCTAAGACAAGGAAGCATGACAGCTGAGGAGACACATAATGCAATGCAAGTGGCCATGGTGAGGGCCAATGTGAGGGAAGATGAAGAAACTACTATGGCAAGGCATCTTAGGTCTTGAATTCTTATTTGGCTAACGAAGTTGACTTGTATTCTATGAGTCTATGACAACATTACTCCATTTGGCGGTCAAAGTTGAGAGGAAGACTAAAGCAAGGAGCCAGGGGAGCAAGGGAGGTCAAAACAACTTGTTACCATGGAAGAACCAAGGCAAKCAAGGATGAGAAGCGCATAGCGCCAAGGGAAGTGGCCAAGGGAACCAAGGTGGGCTGAGGCACAGTGGGCCACCCAACACCAGCCCCACATCTTCCAAGACACCCATGCCATCTTCCACACAACCCAAAGGGAGTACTCCTAACCCTACCTCTTCTAGGACTAGAGATATTGTTTGCTTTAAATGTCAAGGTAGAGGTCATTATGCTAGAGATTGTGTGAATACTAGGACCTTAATTATCAATCATTTAGGCCAATATGAGAGTGAGAGTGATAAGGATGAAGATTACATTGTTGATGAAAGTGTTGCAATGGAACATGATATGCATGATAGTGATGAAGGCATTGAGTATGAACATGGTGAGTCTTTAATTTGCAAGAGAACTTTGCATGTTCAACCAGCCCCTTGTGAGGATAATCAAAGGGAAAACCTATTTCATACTAGATGCTTAGTCAAAGGTAAGGTTTGTAGCATGATCATTGATGGTGGTAGTTGTTGCAATATTGCTAGRAGTGAGCTTATTTCTAAATTGCAATTATCTACATTTTATCGCCCTAGGCCATATAAGTTGCATTGGATGAATGATTGTGGTGAGTTAAAGGTTAATAGGCAASCTAAGGTTACAATTACACTTGGTCATTATGAAGATACTGTTTTATGTGATGTTGTACCCATGCAAGCATGCCATATACTTTTGGGTAGACCTTGGCAATATGATTGGATAGTTGTACATGATGGGTTTGGCAATAGGAATTCTTTCACTTCTAATGGGTAGAAAATTGTGTTTAAACCTATGACACCTATGCAGATTGTGGAAGTCTATGAGAAGAAGAGGAAGGAGGATGAGGCAAGAGAGCAAGCAAGGAGAGCCACAGCGCTCACGCCAAAGGCAGCACCAAGGGGACCAGCCACAACACATAGAGCTAAGACGCCTAAGGATGAGCCTCTATCTCTAGCCAGGCCTAAACCACCTTCTAGTGTCCTTCTAGTTACCAAGAGAGACCATGCAGGTAAACAGGTGGAGTTCATCAAGGAGTTGCATGCTAGGACAAGGGAGAGGTTGCTGGRCAAGGGAGAGCAAGTGGCTGCTAAGACTAACAAAGGAAGGAGAAGGATAGTTTTCCAGCCCGGAGACCTCGTGTGGGTGCATTTGAGGAAGGAACGCTTCCCCGAAAGGGGCAAGTCCAAGCTGGCGCCTAGAGGAGATGGTCCTTTCAAGATCAAGAAGAGAGTTGGAGACAATGCCTATGTGTTAGAGCTGCCCGGAGACTATGGAGTTAGTGCCACATTCAATGTGGGTGACCTTACTCTCTTTGAAGGAGGGGACTTAGACCAGATAACTCGAGGTCGAGTCCTTTCCAAGAAGGGGAGGGTGATGAGGGACCACTCACCACACCACCTATGGTGCCTACATTTGATGGCCCCATGACGAGAGCTAGGGCTAAGAAGATCCAACAATTCATTTACCTAGTGGGCCAAAAGAAGACAGCCGAAGATTGGTGGCCCATGTCTTCCGCCTCTTTCCTTCATGGGCCAAGAGGAGATAGCCCCTCATTCTAGACTCTTTTCTTCGTGGGCCAAGAGAAGATAGRCCCTCGTTCTAGACTATTTTCTTTGTGGGCCAAGAGAAGATAGCCCCTCGTTCTAGACTCTTTTCTTTGCGGGCCAAGAGAAGATAGCAAGGGACTTTAGTCGGATCTAGAGTTTGAAGACAAGTGAACCACCTTGGTATAAAAGGGCTTCCTTGTCTTCACTTTGAAGGGTAGATTTTCGTGGGTCAAAGAACACAAAGAAAATGCTGTTTTCCTTTTTGGTTGAATGCATCGAATTTCCTTGAGAGATTTAGAGTGCATTATTGTTGATTTGGCTTAAGTTGCCTTGCGTGTGTTAATTCTTCAAGGGATTAGTGCTAGCAAGCTTCATTCAGTGTCCTCCTTGTGCATGGTTGCCATCATTGTGTAAGATTGTAAAGGGAAGAAGGTTGAATGCTCATTGGTATTTGGTTCTTGATCTGAAGAGATCAAGGGTTGTTGCCTTGTTGGTTCCAGTTCTCTTTCAATTATCCTTCTCTTCTGATTTCTCCATTGATGACTTGTTCTAACATCTTCCATTGTTTTCTTGTTTGTGTTTGTGTCTAGATCCGAGCTTTGTGGCTAATCCCCACATCATCTCAGCCCTTACTTTTCTTGAATTTTGTACATTTCTTTGGCTTCAATATGTTTATCCCCTTTGCATTTAGTATAAGATTCGTCCTAAACTTATCATTTCTAAAAGTTCCCTTTCCTAAATTTCCTCAAAATCGTGGTCATCATCATTATCACTTTCCTACTCACAAGTGGAATCTTCGCTATCTTTCTCATTGGTCTTAATGGCTACACCTCTAATCTTTCTCTCATCCTCTTCTTGATCATTAAATCTCTTCAACTTCATCTCATGCAAAAGTGGAGATCCTATGAGTTTCTTCAACCAGTAAGCTTTCTAGGTCCTTAGCTTCTTCAGTCACTGAAGCCTTAGGTTGCCGTGATCTAGGTGAAGCATAAAGCATCTTGTTGTTTAGCTCCTTGAGAGTGTAAGTTCTATCATAAGCTTTAAGTTCATTTATGATATTGATGAATCTAATGAACATGTCAAAGATGGTCTGATTTGGATTTATCTTAAAGAGTTCATAATCTCTCACTAACATTCCCATCTTAGATTCTTTGACTTTGTTAGTACCTTCATGAGTCACCTCTAGCAATCTCCATATTTGGTGAGTGAAATCACAACAACAAACCCTATTATACTCATTAGCATCTAAGGCACAACTAAGAATGTTAATGGCTTGGAAGTTTAAGGTCATCTTCCTATTGTCTACTTCATTGAACTCTTCCAAGTCCAAGGAACTCTATTTCCAACAACTTCCACAGTAGGAACATAGGGTCCATTGGACACTATACTTCACAACTCAAAATTCATCYAAAAAAGATACAAGGATTTATAGTGGTTCGACTTCACAAAGTCTAGTTCGAGTACCAAGATCCCTCCTAGGATTTCAAACTTCCACTATACTTGTGTAAATACACAAATTTTACACAATGATGGTTGGTATCACACAGTCCAACCAATCAACACAAGAGAGGTGCACCACCCTAGCTCACATCAAAAGGATGAGTTTTACAATGGTAGCATGAAACTGGATAAATGTTACAACTTGAAGCTGCAATCAATCCTTTGAGATAATGAGTAAGTGAAATAAAGCTCAATAGATGAATTTTGTGCAAAACAAGAAGTTTTCATGTTTTCAAGATTAAAAGCTCAAGCAATTTGCTCTGCCTTTAATAGCTTAGTTTTTTACTTTTTAAAGCTTAAGAAATGAGTATATATAGTTTGAAAATAATGGTTTCATGACATAGCCATTGAACTAGCTCTTGCACACTAAATTTCAAAATGCCTTGCATGGACTCACCCCTGCATCCTTTTGAAGCTTCTTTTTTGCTTTGTCAAGGTATTAYCTATACAGCTATACCTTTGTTTGTATACAGTGGATAGTTATTGAAATAATAGAGGAATTTTTGCTGAGATTTTTATAAATCTCTTTTCTATTTTAAATTTCAAGATTTTTATTATTTCAAAAATTCTGCAAATTCATGTCAGTGAGTAAATGGTGACATTCTAGAGTTAAGATAAATTTCTTAATCTGGGGGTGTTACAGGTTTCTTTGATATCAATCGTGCTTCATATGTTTCACCATTGGCTGCAAGAAACTTTGCTTCTGAGGGCTCCCAAATATGCTGATTTAATAACTCAGATTTTATCATAGTCATATGTGCACCAATATATTAATGCTATTGCCTTCATAGGCTTAAAATACCTAATATGAGCAAAGTACCCTCCGCATAGGGTCAATTGGTAACAGAATTAATTGGCATAATAGGATAAACAGGAAAAGAATTATCTGAATCAGTATCAGAAGTAAGTTCAGAATGAGTCCCTGTTTCAAAGACTTCCATAGCAAAGACAGTATCATTATCTGGTCTACTCTGTTCAGATTATACAGATTCAAGATATGAATTTGGATGATTCAACAATATCATCGGTCTCTCTAAAAATGTTTGGGCAACTTCTTTTTCCTGAAATATTTCAGGAACTTTCTCCCTTGCTTGGAAGGAGATTTTTTCTGGAACTTCCTCTTGAGGACTTTTTTGAGGTACACTTCTCATGTCTTGAGCATCCAATTTCATACTGCTTAGAACATGGCTTTTTTGATATGCTTTTTATTTTTGAAATAACTAGTAATAACTTGTTGATTGTGGTATAGCCTTTCATGAGCAGTGAGAGTAATTTGATGGAGTTCTCCCATACCAAGATGTTCTAGGCTTCTGTTTGCTTCAATCACGAGCTTCTCAACGTTGGGGTGAAGTTCCTGTGGAAGAGATGTAAGATAAACCTGTTTTAGATCTAGTGATCCTCCAAGAACAAAAAATATTTCGGACATTTTTTTAAAATGTTTTCTGAAATCTGAAAGCTTTAAAGAACAACACTTTATTTTAAAATAATCATGTCTGAGTTGAGAGTATGCAAGGTTACATCTTCTACAAATTCCTTATATCCTAAGGTTTCTTCATAAGAAAATCCAAACAATTTACTTTGATTGTAAGAACAAAGGTTAACAAACCAGTCATCCATTGAACCAGTTAATCAAGAATAGAATTCAGCATGTTAGGAAGGAGCTCTCCCTTTTGAAGGCTGGAATTTATCCATGCTATGAATTCTTGCAATCTTTCTCGTCTTTTGTTGACTAGAATATCATCAATTGTGAACCATGGTCCTTTTGAAGCTTCTTTCTTGTTGACTTTTGGAGCTTGAGGTCTGGCTTGAGAACTTTTAGCTTCATCTTCATCTTCAATATCCTCAGAGACATAKGGTTCTGAGGATTGTGGATTAGCCATGAATATAGCTGTTACATCTATTTGCTCATCTTCTGAAAAACTTGATTCTCCAAAAATCTCATTATTATCTAAAGAACTTTTAGTTTCAGAAGTARATTTTGAATCAGATCCCTGTTATTCTTTTCTGGAGTGGATACTGGATCTGAAATGAGCTTAGGATTAAAAGTAACCCTGTTTGATTCTGCAACCATGAATTATAGATGGTCAGATTCTTTTTTCATGGTTTCTTCTTCTATTTTTCTCTTTCCTTTCTCTCTGGCAGCTTTTGCAGCTCTAGCTCGTTCTTCCTTTTCCCTTCCCATTTCTTCATTTTCTAATACAAAGAAATTCGTAGAAAAGGGAGATTGGGATACTTGAGGTTGTGAGTAGTATCTTGAAGTTGATTGAGCTATAACAGGAACACTTGGAAACACTGGAAAGACTAGGTTAGGAGTTCTTATAGAAGGAAATAAGTAAGAAACATCTGATTATTATTCAGTAAATGTTGGTGAGGATGGAGGTAAAGAAGATGGAAGGCCTTTTGTTTGTCTATGCCTATCGACATCTTCAATTTTAGTTCTGAGCTTTCCTGTTCGTTTTGGTCAAAGATTGGACCAAAAATTATCATCCTGATCATATCGTTTAGATCCCTATCAAGTTGATGAATACATTCTTGGTTTGCCAATTGAGAACTTGATCTGATTCCTGAATAGAAATAGATCTTCCAAAAAGGAGTTGTAGTAATCTTTTTTCCTTTCCAAAGGACGAAACTCATACGAATAGGAAAACATCATGCAAGGGATTGGTGCAGATTTTAAAAAGGTCATAATGTCATAGCTTCTTTCTTGGCTCAAAGGTACGTAGAGTAGATTGCTCTGATTTAGAATCTCTTTGAGAGCTGTCAYYCTCATCATCTGGGTATGCATGGATATCTTGCAGGTTCCCTTCTTTTTCTTCTTAGATCTTTCCTTTCTTAGGTGATCTCACATTCCTGTACCAAGAACATTCCATATGAAGTGACCATTGATTCTGTCAGTKTATTAGGGGTTTCCATGGGTTCCAAAGGAATGGACTGGAACCTTTTGCTGCCAATGAGCTTCTTTGTTATCCATTGGTTTGGCCATCATCCGTGAGAAATGTCACCTTGGAGATTCTTCCTCAGGAATGATAAACTTTTTCACCACTTTTTCATCCGAGAGTTTGGAAAGATGTAGTCGCCTGTACTGGTTGTGGCGTCTGATGATGATTTTCATAGTTGGTAATCCACTGAGTAGGGATTAGCGGATTAACTTGTGAAGATCTGATCTTTGGATTTGTCTGGGTATCTCTACAACGGTAGAGACATCATTGTTTGCATTAGCTAGAACCATTAAGGCGTTGGTTGAGCCTCTTCTCTTTAGATCAAGAGCATGGTTTTGCAGTCTATACACCATCTGATGGTGAGCTGGTATGTACCTTCAATGTTGTRGATAGGTTTTGATCATTTAAAGAGACAGAGAATTTGGGGAAAAATGTTAAAGTAACACTTCCATAMTTTAAGGTCATCACAGCAGAGCCTATGAGTGCATACTCATAGCTAGTAAACCTGGAAACAAGCAAAGTAACTTTCTTCCACCAAAAGTTAGTACTAAACAAACTGCTCCGAAATGAAGGTGTGTATAACCTTCAATCTTCCACTAAGCAGTCATTTCAGGCATAATATTCAAAGTATTATATTGTTCATGAGTTGAATGGGAATATCACACTGACTCATACAAGGAGATTGCACATATTCCTTCATAGGAGTACTGGACTTACGTAATTGATGTATAGACCTAACACCATAAGGAAAACTACCACGTTGTTTAAATATATTATAAGGACTAATAAGGGGAGGAAAAAATACCTGGACACTATTGACTRAGGAATACTAGAAAACTCTATTAATGAACTTATATTATTTGAATTTAAAMATCTTCTAGGCAAAGATATTTGAACAAGATCAGCAACAGATGTACCCATACTGGATATTTTGAAAACGTTTTTAGCACCATAAACCTTAGAACAAATTCTTAAAGGGATTAGTCACAATGATGAAACYAAGTATCAAACCTCAACTACAAAGTGACTAAACTAATGTCTTCAAGTCTTCAGAAGTTTTGAACCTTAAATGTGCAAAGAACTTGATGATTTTTAACTTCTCCTTGTTTAACATTCAATGTTTTGTTATATAGACATGCTTTATGCCGAGACCAGTTAACATATTACAAGAAAAATCACCAAACTGATAAACCAAAATTAAATCCTATTGTCACATAAAGCATGCTAAATTCATTTGTTACACAAGTGATTCTCTTATAACAACAAGTAACTAGCATCCATGAACTCTTAGAACTAAGATTTAACCTAAAAACAGAAAAGAAAGGCAGTGGACCTCTAGAAAACGGATTCTTTAAAACAAAAGAATGGTCTTGGGACTTACCTATAGAACAAGATTTGAACCGGTTGTAGGGAGTTGTTGTCCTTGTTCTTGAGTAAGGAAAATTGAATAAGAGATGTGTGCTGCATTTGAACCAAGTAGAAGCAAAAAAGGAAGAAACAAGGTGACCAAACAAACTATCGTATACTATGATGAGAAGAAAGATGAAGAGAAAGAACTTACCAATCATTGCTTATCTTAGGAGCTGTCCTGAGAAGAATGAATCTCAGGAGAGAATTTGCAAGGGAATGAGAGGGAGAGTTATCCATGTATCTTAGAGAGTAAGAGAGGGTGAATTGGCTAGGTAGGAGGTGAAGAGTACAAGGGAAGCCGCAAGACTCTTGTTCAAGAAGCCTTAGAGGATTCTTCTAGGGGAAGCAGTGTGAGAAAAAAAACAAAAAAAAAAAAGAGTGAAAGGTGTTAGGGTCTAATCTGTTTTGGATTAAAGTAAAATACATATGCGGCCCAGAAGTAATAAGAATGAGTAGAGCATTTATTCCATGAGGATAGTTTAAAGAAAGGCACAATGTGTTGAACTTTCATTGAAGAAACAGTTAAGATGTAGCATCAGCAATGTTAAATAATAAAGAGTAATGTAACATAAACAACTGAGAGAAAGACCAAAAGCGTAAAATAAATAACTGAAGTAAACACTGAAAGCTTAAATTTAAAAGTAAAGAACTAAAACCATTAAAAGTTAGGTTAGTGGCAAAAAAGTAGAAGTTAGAGTCAGTGCTGAATGTTGTAGCATAGGCAGGCAAGTTTCAGGTGATGTCTCACACAAAATCTCTTATTGTGCAACTATTGGACAAGTACGATGTCTACACATATATCCATGGGATCCTCATTACAAAATCTCATTGCTGTTCACATTTCCTTTAGCAGAATAAATCTCTTTATCCATACTGAGTARGAGAATGTTGTTTCTTAAACTCTTAAATCAAACTTTTGCATATTTCATTAGAATATTAACCACATGGCAATATCTCTTGGCTACTTTCATGTTGTTGTTGAGTTCAAAAATGGTAAGTTAAGCTTGTGGCTTCCTCAGCAGAAATGGATTCCTTTGAACACACACTCTTCACTAGACATTCAACCTTTGTCAAACTTTGCCTTTTGCTAGGAATTTTGAGAAAACAGAAACGAAGATGAACATAAGCTGACTGGAAGCCATCAATAGAGACAGTTAAGAAGAGATAATAATGAATCTACMCATATAAACGGGATGTTTTCCTATTAACAGTGGTCAGACTAATTTCGGCGGCACTCCCTGCCTATTTTCGCCTCTATGCTGCCTTCAGAGGTTATTCTCGCTTATCTTTTGTAACAAATAGCTACTTGCAGACCACAACAAGGATCTGATGTGGGGATTAGCCACAAAGCTTGGATCTAGACACAAACACCAACAAGAAGACAATGGAAGATGTTAGACCGAAGTCTGTAATGGAAGAAATCAGAATAGAAGGATAATTGAAAGAAAACTGGAACCAACAAGGCAACAACCTTTGATCTCTTGAGATCAAGAACCAAATACCAATGAGGATTCAACCTTCTTCCCTTTACAACCTTACACAATGGCCATGGCAGCCACGCACAAGGAGGATACTCAATGAAGCTTGCTAGCARCAATCCCTTGAAGAATTAATATACACAAGACAACTTAAGCCAAATCAACAACAAAGCACTCTAAATCTCTCAAGGAAATTCGATGCACTCAARCCCAAAAGGGAAACCGTGTTTTATGTTCTTAAACAAATGAATTCTCCCCTAAAAGTGAAGACAAGGAAGCCTTTTATGCCTAGGTGGCTTACTTGTCTTCAAACCATGGAGGTCACAGGTTTGAATCCAGAGGCTTACCTTGCCATAAAACATAAAATAAGCTAGAAAACCATGTCTTAAAAATCCATTATATATTTCAAAATAATCCTCAAACATCCTTGAGGTCTTCTTGTGCTCCTACAGCCACCGTGCTCAACAAATGAGGCTAAGGAAGATCCTCCAACATAGCTAGCTCCTTGGACAAGTAAAATGCAACTACCTTGTCCAACTCTTGTTAGATCTTCTTAGCCCTAGCTCTAGTCATGGGGCCATGAAATGGAGGCACCATAGGTGGTGTGGTGAGTGGAACAAGGTAGGGATAAGGCTAGAGCTAGGGCTAGAGCTAGGGCTAAGAAGATCCAACAAGAGTTGAACAAGTTAGTCGCATTCTACTTGTCCAACGAGCTAGCTCTATTGGAGGATCTTCCTAAACCTCATTTGTTGAGCATGGTGGCCGTAGGACCACAAGAAGACCTCAAGGATGTTTGAGGATTATTTTGGGATATGTAATGGATTGTTAAGACATGGTTTTCTAGCTTATTTTATGTTTTATGCATTAGTTTCCTTTTTTCTAGCAAGGTAAGCCACCTATGTATAAAAGGCTTCCTTATCTTCACTTTTGGAACTTAAAATTCATTTGTTRAAGAACACAAAGAAAACATGGTTTTTCTTTTTGGTTGAATGCATCGAATTTCCCTTGAGAGATTTAGAGTGCATTGTTATAGATTTGGCTTAAGTTGTCTTGTGTGTGTTAATTCTTCAAGGGATTGGTGCTAACAAGCTTCATTGAGCATCCTCCTTGTGCATGGCTGCCATGGCCATTTTGTAAGGTCGCAAAGGGAAGAAGGTTGTATTCGGTTCTTGATCTCAAGAGATCAAGGGTTGTTGCCTTGTTCGTTCTAGTTTTCTTTCAATTATCCTTTCTATTCTGATTTCTTCCATTGCCGACTTTGGTCTAACATCTTCCATTGTTCTCTTGCTTGTGTTTGTGTCTAAATCCAAGCTTTGTGGCTAATCCCCTCATCAAATTGGTATCAAAGCTTTGGTCGACATCAAACACATCTCTCTATCTCAAAAATCGCAAAAAAATTTGAGTTTGTTCACTAATGTTGTGTCTTGAGTTTTGCTTTGCATTTCTCACCATATTGTTGTTGTTCTTTGGGTGTTAGGATCATCCCAAGTCTATTGACGTGCCAAACTCACCTTGAAACAGATCTTTGGAGCWTGAGAGTCGCCAAGCCTARCTAATGATGAGGGACCACTCACCACACTACCTATGGTGCCTACATTTGAATGGCCCCATGACTAGAGCTAGGGCTAAGAAGATCCAACAAGAGTTGGACAAGGTAGTTGCATTCTACCTGTCTAAGGAGCTAGCTATGTTGGAGGATCTTCCTAAGCCTCATTTGTGGAGCATGGTGGCCATAGGAGCACAAGAAGACCTCAAGGATGTTTGAGGATTCGTTTGGGACATGTAATGGATTTTTTTTAAAGACATGGTTTTCTAGTTTATTTTATATTTCATGCATTAGTTCCTTTATAGCAAGGGACTCTAGCCGGATCTAGAGTTTGAAGACAAGTAAACCACCTAGGTATAAAGAGCTTCCTTGTCTTCACTTTGAGGCAGATTTCGTTTGTTGAAGAACACAAAGAAAACACTGTTTTCCATTTGGTTGAATGCATCGAATTTCCATGAGAGATTTGAGTGCATTGTTGTTGATTTGGCTTAAGTTGTCTTGTGTGTGTCAATTCTTCAAGGGATTGGTCCTAGCAAGCTTCATTAAGTACTCTCATTGTGCGTGGTTGCCATAAGCATTGTGTAAGATTGTAGAGGAAAGAAGGTTGAATCCTCACTGGTATTTGGTTCTTGATCTCAAGAGATCAAGGGTTGTTGCCCTATTGGTTCCAGTTTTTTTCAATTATCCTTCTATTCTAATTTCTCCATTCTGATTTCTCCATTGCCGACTTGTTCTAACATCTTCCATTGTTTTCTTATTTGTGTTTGTGTCTAGATCRGAGCTTTGTGGCTAATCCCCACATCAAATTGGTATCAGAGCTTTGAATTCTTGAAGTTGTGCTTTTTGCGTTTTTTCAGCGCCATATTGTTTTGTTGTTGCTTTGTGTGTTAGCGATCATCCGAAGTCTATTGCGTGCGCAAACTCACTTTTTGACGCAAGATCTTTGGAGCTGAGAGTCGCCAAGCGCTACCTAATCCAGGCAAGCCTAGGGCCTTTGTTCAAGCCACAAAGATCACAAAACACACCAATCCCAAGACCATACCATACCAGCCTGCCTTTCTGCCATCATAACGCTTACGGCGAGCACTTTTAAAGCCATCCACTCCAGGGCAAGGCAAGGCAAATCCCGAAGGAGGAATCCCCCCTAAACGGCGCGCTTGCAACCCATACTACCCTAGGCTACCCAAAGCTGCCCTAACGCCACCCTCACGGCCACCTGCGGAATCCGCCAAAACAACCATGCGCATTGGTTTAAGCAACCTCAATCCTACAGGTGCGCACCAATTTCAAAAAATTCAGATTGACCTTGACTTGTAACCAACTCTTCCACATTCCACCCAACTCCAATTATCGAGGCGTTTGTTATCTCCTTGTTTGTTATTTTTGAATTCAAATAGCATAGGATAATTTCTATCTGTAGTATTTATTGTTGAGACAAAAAAAAAAAAAAAAAAAGAAGAAGAAAAGAAAAGAAATTCAAAAAAAAAGGAAAAAAGAAAGAAAGAAAAGAAGAAGTCTCCTACCTATTCTATAGTTGTGGTCAACGAAAGAAAAGAAGAAGTCTCCTACCTATTCTATAGTTGTGGTCAACTTATATCATCAAGACTTAAGCTGAAGACTTGAAAGACATCAATTTTGATATAGGTGGCCCTGGCCATGATCGCCCAAGGCCCCCATTGCCAGACTAACAAGCTACCTACCAAGCTTCTAGAGAGGCATCTAAGGCATCTAAGGGCCATGTTGAACCACATGCCCAAGTGCCCTAGCAAGGAGCTGGTCCTTTTGTGCATAAGGAAGTCTATTCAAACCAGATCACAATGCTTTTGATGCTTTTCAMGGTTACCAAGGAGATGACATGGAAGAGGCTTGGAGACCTGAGCCACCAAGACGTTTCCAGCCAAGAAGGGGGCGTGAGATTGAGCAAGTGTGAAGGTGAAGATCCCAACATTTGAGGGCAAGTGTGATCCAGACGCATACATGGAGTGGGAGACTAAGATAGAACAGATTTGGACGTGTCACAATTTCCCCGAGCATAGGAAGGTTCAATTGGCAGCCCTTGAGTTTAGTGGTTATGCCTTGATTTGGTGGGACAATCTCATCAAAGAGAGGAGGAGAACCCTAGATCCAGCTGTCAACACTTGGGAGCCAATGAAGGCACTGATGAGAGCTAGATATGTCCCTCAACACTGCACTAGAGAGCTGCGCCAAAGCTTGAAAACCTAAGACAAGGAAGCATGACAGCTAAGGAGACATATAATGCAATGTAAGTGGCCATGGTGAGGGCCAATGTGAGGGAAGATGAAGAAACTGCTATGGCAAGGTATCTTAGGGTCTTGAATTCTTATTTGGCTAACGAAGTTGACTTGTATCCCTATGAGTCTATGATAGAATTGATCCATTTGGCAGTCAAAGTTGAGAGGAAGACTAAAGTAAGGAGCCAAGGGAGCAAGAGAGGTCAAAACAACTTGTCACCATGGAAGAACCAAGGCAACCGAGGCCGAGAAATGCCTAGCGCCAAGGGAAGTGGCCAAGGGAGCCAAGGTGGGCTGAGGCACAGTGGGCCACCCAATGCCAGCCCCACATCTTCCAAGTCACCCATGCCATCGTCCACACAACTCAAAGGGAGTACTCCTAACCCTGCCTCTTCTAGGACTAGAGATATTGTTTGCTTTAAATATCAAGGTAGAAGTCATTACGCTAGGGATTGTGTGAATACTAGGACCTTAATTATCAATCATTTAGGCCAATATGAGAGTGAGAGTGATAAGGATAAAGATGACTTTGTTGATGAAAGTGTTGCAATGGAACATGATATGCATGATAGTGATGAAGGCATTGAGTATGAACATGGTGAGTCTTTAATTTGCAAGAGAACTTTGCCGGTCCAACCAGCCCCTTGTGAGGATAATCAAAGGGAAAACCTATTTCATACTAGATGCTTAGTCAAAGGTAAGTTTTGTAGCATGATCATTGATGGTGGTAGTTGTTGCAATATTYCTAGCAGTGAGCTTATTTCTAAATCGTAATTATCTACATTTTATCACCCTAGGCCATATAAGTTGCATTGGATGAATGATTGTGGTGAGTTAAAGGTTAATAGGCAAGCTAAGGTTACAATTACGCTTGGCCATTATGAGGATACTGTTTTATGTGATGTTGTACCCACACAAGCATGCCTTACACTTTTGGGTAAATCTTGGCAATATGATGGGAGAGTTGTACATGATAGGTTTAGCAATAGGTATTCTTTCATTTTAATGGGCAGAAAATTGTGTTTAAACCTATGACCCCTATGCAGATTGTGGAAGTCTATGAGAAGAAGAGGAAGGAGGATGAGGCAAGAGAGCAAGCAAGGAGAGCCACAGCGCCCATGCCAAAGGCACCAGCGCCAGTTGGGCCGGCCACATCCAAGGCAGCGCCAAGGGGGCCAGCCYCAACACATAGAGCTGAGGCACCTAAGGATAAGCTTATATCTCTAGCCAGGCCTACACCAACTTCTAGTGTCCTCCTAGCTACTAAAAGAGACCTTGTGGGTGACTACTTACCCTTAGACACTTCACTTATGGTCTTGTGCAAGAGATTACTTAAGGCTAGTAAGGAAACTATGCCTACCCTGCCCCCATCTATCCAAGCCATCCTTAGGGAGTTTAGTGARGTGTTCCCCGATAAGATACCCCATGGCCTTCCACCTATGAGGGGCATAGAGCACCAGATTGACCTTATCCTGGGAGATACATTGCCTAATAGACGAGCCTATAGGATGAACCCTAAGGAGACCCAAAAYATCCAAGCCCAAGTCCAAGAGTTGTTGGACAAGGGCTATGTGAGAGAGGGTAGTCACCATGTGCCGTCCCTGTCCTACTTGTGCCAAAGAAGGATAGTACTTGGAGGATGTGTGTGGATTGTAGAGCATTCAACAACATAACCATTAAGTACCGTCGCCCTATTCCTAGGTTGGATGACATGTTGGATGAGTTGTATGGAGCCACCTTCTTCACCAACATTGATCTAAGGAGTGGCTACCACCAGATTTGTATGAAGGAAGGGGATGAATGGAAGACGGCCTTCAAGACCAAGTTTTGGGCTCTATGAGTGGCTTATCATGCCCTTTGGCTTAACTAATGGCCCTTCCACCTTTATGAGACTTATGAATCATGTTCGTAGGCATTTTATAGGGCATTTTGTTGTGGTTTACCTTGATGATATTCTAATTTTCAGCAGGTCCCTAGAWGAACATGAGAGGCATTTAAGGGAAGTCCTTTCTACCCTTAGAGTAGAACGACTYTATGCTAACATGAAGAAATGTGATTTTTGCACTAATGAGGTTATTTTTCTTGGTTTTGTAGTGAGCATAAATGGGCTGCAAGTTGATGAAGAGAAGTTGAGGGCGATCCAAGAGTGGCCCACACCAAGCAGCATTAGAGATGTGGGGAGCTTCCATGGATTGGCCAGCTTCTATAGGTGATTCGCGAAGGACTTCTCCTCCATTGCAGCCCCATTGACCGAGTTTACCAAGAAAGGTGTAGCCTTGGTGTGGGGAGAGGCGCAGGATAGAGCATTCCATGAGCTRAAGTGGCTTCTCACCAAGGCTCCACTGCTAGCACTTCCGGACTTCACTAGACCATTTGAGGTGGAGTGTGATGCTAGTGGCATTGGCATTGGAGGCTTCCTCATGCAAGAAGGTAAGCCTATTGACTACTTTAGTGAGAAATTGAAAGGAGCATATATAAATTACTCTACATATGATAAGGAGCTTTATGCATTGTTTAGAGTACTTAAGACATGGCAGCATTATTTATGGCCTAGAGAGTTTGTCTTGCATACTGATCATGAGTCACTTAAACATTTTAGAAGTCAAGATAAACTTGATAGGAGGCATGGTAGATGGATGGAGTTCATTGAAACATTTCCTTATGTGATTAAGTTTAAAAAGGGGAAAGATAATGTAGTAGCTAATGCACATTCTAGGAGACATGTTTTGATCACCACATTAGACTCTAAGGTGTTAGGATTCACTTACAGTAAAGAGTTGTATGAGGATGATGCTGATTTTGGAGCTACTTATAAGCATTGCATAGCTAAGGGTTCTTTAGATAAGTTTTACTTGTTTGAGGGATTCTTGTTTAGAGTGGATAAGGTGTGCATTCCTAGGTGTTATTTGAGGTTATTACTTGTTGATGAGGCCCATAGAGGGGCTTGATGGGACACTTTGGGAGCAATAAGACATATCACATGTTGCACACACACTTTTATTGGCCACATATGCTTAGGGATGTTGACAGCTTTGTTAGGAAGTGTATAGAGTGCCTTAAGGCTAAGTCTAGAGTTAAGCCTCATGGTCTGTACACCCCTTTGCCTATTCCCACCGCCCTATTGGAGGATATTAGTATGGATTTCATTGTGGGGTTGCCTAGGACTAAGAAGGGGAGGGACTCCATTTTTGTGGTTGTGGATAGGTTTTCTAAGATGGCTCACTTRATTGCTTACCATAAGACTGATGATGCATCTAATGTGGCCAACTTATTCTTTAGGGAAGTAGTTAGGTTGCATGGGGTGCCTGGGACTATAGTGAGTGATAGGGATGTGAAGTTCTTAAGTTACTTTTGGAAGACACTTTGGGGGAAACTAAGAACGAGACTCTTGTTCTCTACTTTTAGTCATCCCCAAACAGATGGCCAAACAGAGGTCACTAATAGAACTCTCACAACTCTTTTGAGAGCTGTCATTAGGAAGAATCTTAAGGCTTGGGAAGATGCCTTACCACATGTAGAGTTTACATATAATAGGGCCATTCATTCTAGTACCTCTTTGAGTCTTTTTGAGTGTTGTCTATGATTTGAATCCTTTAACCCCACTTGATCTTARGCTGTTGCCTATAAAGGAGCGAGCAGATTTTAATGRKGATAAACAGGTGGAGTTCATGAAGGAGTTGCATCCTAGGAAAAGGGAGAGGTTGCTGGCCAAGGGAGAGCAAGTGGCTGCTAAGACTAACAAAGGAAGAAGAAGGATTGTTTTCCAGCCCGGAGACCTCGTATGGGTGCATTTGAGAAAGGAACGCTTCCTRGAAAGARGCAAGTCCAAATTGGCGCCTAGAGGAGATGGTCCTTTCAAGATCAAGAGGAGAGTTGGAGACAATGCCTATGTGCTAGAGCTGCCTYGAGACRATGGAGTTAGTGCCACATTCAATGTGGGTGACCTTACTCCCTTTGCAGGAGGAAACTTAGACCAAGATGACTCGAGGTCGAGTCCTTACCAAGAAGGGAAGGATGATGAGGGACCACTCACCACACTACCTATGGTGCCTACATTTGATGGCCCCATGACTAGAGCTAGGGCTAAGAAGATCCAACAAGAGTTGGACAAGGTAGTTGCATTCTACTTGTCCAAGGAGCTAGCTATGTTGGAGGATCTTCGTAAACCTCATTTGTTGAGCATGGTGGCCATAKGAGCACAAGAAGACCTCAAGGATGTTTGAGGATTCGTTTGGGATGCGTAATGGATTTTTTTAAAGACATGGTTTTCTAGTTTATTTTATATTTCATGCATTAGTTCTTCCTTTATAGGAAGGGACTCTAGTCGGGATCAGAGAGTTTGAAGACAAGTAACCCACCTGTGTAAGTCGGATCTAGAGGTTTGAAAACAAGTAAACCACCTAAGTAATAAAGGCTTCCTTGTCTTCACTTTGAGGCAGGATTTCTTTGTTGAAGAACACAAAGAAAACACTGTTGTTCCTTTTGGTTGAATGCATCGAATTTCCTTGAGAGATTTAGAGTGCATTTGTTGTTGATTTGGCTTAAAGTTCGTTGTGTGTGTGTTAATTCTTCCAAGGGATTGGTGCTAGCAAGCTTCATTATGTATCCTCCCTTGTGCGTGGCTGCCATAACCATTGTGTAAGGTTGTAAAGGAAAGAAGGTTGAATCCTCATTGGTATTTTGGTTCTTGATCTCAAGAGATCAATGGAATGTTGCCATATCAAGTGTTGTTTGCCTTGTTGGTTCCAGTTTTCTTTCATTATCCTTCTATTCTGATTCTTCCATTGTCGGACTTTGTTCCTAATATCTCCAGTTGTTTTCTTGTTTTTGGTGTTTTGGTCTAGATCCGAGCCTTTGTGGCTAATCCCCACATTAGACGAATAGACCGTACCTTTACTCAGCCTTGAAGACGCCAATGAAGCTTGGAATAGCATGAGGAAATGGCTTGGCATAGGGTAGGGCGTAGGCTTTAGGGTAGGGCGTAGGGTACGTTGATGTCTTCCAAGTCTTCAACTTAAGTCCTTAATGATATGAGTTGACACAACAACTATAGACTAGTAATATGTGAGACCTTCGTTCTTTTCTTTCTTTCTTTTTTTTTTTTTTTCATTGTCTTTTCTTTTCTTCTTCTTTTTTTTTTGTCTCAACAATAAAATACAAGATAAGAATTATCCTATGCTATTTGAATTTCAAAAATAACAAACAAGAGCAACAAATGCCTTGATAATAGGATTGGGTGGAATGTTGAAGAGTTGGTTACAAGTCAAGGCCAACTGAATTTTTGAATTGGCGGACTTGTAGGATATGGTTGTAATCAACMCACCAACTGAATTTTTTGAATTGACGGATTTGTAGGATACGGTTGTAACCAACGCGCCAAGCTATTTTGGCATGAATTCTGAGGTGGCCTGGGGGTGGTTAGGGCAACTTGGGTAATGTAGGGTTGAGCACCTCCTAGGGGGATTTCTCCTTGGATTTGCTTGCCTTGCTGAGTGGATGGCTTTGAAAGTGTGGTAGGGTTATGATGGAAGAAGGCAAGGTGGTATGATGGTCTTGGATGGTGTGTTTGGTGATCAGTTGTGTGAACAAAGGCTAGGCGCCTGGTTAGGTAGGCTTGGRGACTCTCAAGCTCCAAAGATCTGTTTCAAGGTGAGTTTGGCATGCCAATAGTCTTGGGATGCAGATAAAGGCAAGTTTCATTAAGTATCCTCCTTGTGCGTGGTTGCCATAACCATTGTGTAAGGTTGRAAAGGGAAGAAGGTCGAATCCTCATGGGTATTTGGTTCTTGATCTCAAGAGATCAAGGGTTGTTGCCTTMTTGGTTRCAGTTTTCTTTCAATTATCCTTCTATTCTGATTTCTCCATTGCCGACTTGTTCTAACATCTTCCATTGTTTTCTTGTTTGTGTTTGTGTCTAGATCCGAGCTTTGTGGCTAATTCCCACATCACACATTTCCTTTAAAGCTTTGATGGCTTTGTTTTGAACTGTGCCCCAGGTGGGCAGATTTTTCTTTAAGAGTTTTAATAGTTGTCTTGTATGGTGAGACACTTTTGGTAGGAAAGCTTTTATGTAGTAGATGATACTAAAGAACTATTGAATCTTCTTCTTCGAAAGGTTGTCATCTAGAACCTGAGGAAGGTTTTCAATAAGGTAAGYTCCTGGTTGAATAGCTCCATTAGCAATTTTCATGCCAAGTATTCAACTTCAAGACCTATATGACTCTTTTCTCTAAGAGCATGATGCCATGAGAAATATAAARATCAAAGATTGMGTAAGAGATTCTCATGATCTAAACTGAAGAGAAAGGATATCATCAATGTATACCAAAGTAGTAGATAAATTGGCTCAAAGATTTTGTCATCATTTTTTGAAAAACAGATGGAGCAATCTTTAAACCAAATGGCATTACAGTCTATTGGTACTGTGCATTAGGAATCCAAGAAGCTATTTTGTAATGTTCTTCAAGAACAATTCATAATTTGCCAAAAACTTGCTTTTAAATCAAATTTTGAGAAACCATTGCCCCTTGTAAGTGTATAAAAAGGTTTTGTATACTGGGCAAAAGAAGCTTGTCATCATGCAAAAATTGATTTAAAGGTTTATAATCTATAACCAATATCTTCTTTCCTCTAATCTGCTCACTCCTCTTGTTCACATAAAAAACTTGAGATGCCCAACTAGACTCAGTTGATTCTATCAAGTTTTGTTTCAAAACCTCCTCACATTCAACTCTTGCTAACTTAAGATCATCAGGTGTCATACCTAGTTGAGTTGTTTTTGAAGGWTTAACATCTTGTTAAGCTTAAAAGAAAGCTTAACAAATAATTCCTCATTCTTCCCTAACGGCCTTGGGTGCTTGAATTTATCATGTGAATCTGCACACAAAGACAATAACTTTTGAGATATTAATTTAAATCTGTCAGGAGCTTCTGTCAGTGCAAATCAGAGATAGGGCTTAAATGAATGTTTGAAGTGAATTCTCTCAGGAAGAATTCTCAATCTTTGTGCTTTACTGATTGTATCCCAACCTAACAAAGCATTCTTTCCATGTAGTCCATTTCCGTAGACTTTCAACTAAACAACACATTTAGAAAAGAACTTGATCCCAATAGGTTTCTTGGATACCAATCCTGCTTCATAAGTTGCACAATTGGCTGCGACAAATTTTGTGTTGGATGGCTCRCAAATGTCTCCTGATAATTACTCAGGATCTATCATGGTATTATGAGCACTTGTGTCAATCATAGCTATAGCCTTAACAGGCTTAGTATACCTAGATGTTAGTAAAAAAACCTAAACATGTGGTTGACAATTTACAGAATTTACAGGCATTATAGGATAAATAGGAAAAGAATTATCGAACTAGTATCAAAATCACTCCTTGTTTCTGTGACTTCAATGGCAAATACTGTGTCATCATCTGGTCGGCTCTATTCAGAGTAAACTGATTCAAGATATGAATCTGGATGATCTGCCATCATCTCTGAAATCATTTTCATTGCCTTAGGTTTCTTTTGAGGATAAATTTTTGCAAAATGTCCTTTCTGCTTACGAATGTGACAGCGGTCAGATTTAAAGTTCTTGTCAAACTTCTTTTTCCTGAAATACTTCAAGAACATTTTGCCTTTCTTGAAGACTTATCCTAAAATTTCTTCTTCTTGAAGGACTTTTTGCAAAGACACTTTTCATGTCTTGAACACCCAATTTCAGACTTTCCAGAACAAGCTTTCTTTATGTGCTTCTCATTTTTGAAATAATCAGCAATAACTTGTTGACTATGACATAGCCTTTCATGAGTACTGAGAGTAATTTGATGGTCTCCCATACCAAGATTTTAAGCTTCTGTTTGCTTCAATCATGAGCTTCTCAATGTTGGGGCATAATTCCTGTGGAAGAGATGTCAGATAAACTTGTTTTAAATCTAAAGTTCCACCAAGAACATCAAATATCTCGGATACTCATTTAAAATGCTTGTTCAAATCAGAAAGTTCTAATGAACAACATTTCATTTTAAAATAAACATGTTTGAGTTGTCTAGCATGCAAAGTTTCTTTATACAGAAGTCCTAAAGTTTCTTCATAAGAAAGACCAAACAACTTAGTTTGATTATAAGAACCAATACTAACAAACCATCACAATTGAACTAGTTAATCAAGAATAGAATTCAGCAAGTATATTGGGAAATTCTCCTTTTTCAAGACTGGAGATTATCCAGGCTATGAACTCTTGCAATCTTTCTCTTCTCTTGTTGACTGGAACATCATCAATTGTAAACCATGGTCCTTTTGAAGCTTCTTTCTTAACCTTTGGAGGTTGAGATCTAGCTTGAGAACTTTCTGCTTCATGTTCTTTCAATATCTTCAGAAACATAAGGTTCTGAGGATTGTGGATCAGCCATAAATATAGCTGTCACATCCATCTGTTCATCTTCTGAAAAACCTGAATTACCAAAAATCTCATTATAATTTAAAGAATTTTCAGTTTCAAAAGAACAATTTGAATCAGATCCTATTGATTCATTTTCTAGAATAACTCCTGGATCTGGAATAAGTTCAAGATTAATTGTAACCCTATTTATATCTAGTGCCATGAATGTTGATGGACAGATTCTTTTTTCATGGTTTCTTCCACYTCTACTTTCCCCTTTCCTTTGTCTCTTGCTGCTTTTGCAGCTCTGGTACGTTCCTCTTTCTTTCTACATTTCTTCATTTCTTAGGGTATTATTGCTTCTTTCTTTGGCTTAAAAGCTAGAGGCTGRGCTTCATTATTTATACTTGTTTTAGAGCTRGATAAAACCTCATTGTTCACCTCTCATTGTGCAGGTTTCCCTTGCCCTCTCTCTCGGTGGTGTCTTTTCATTCTGCTTTGTCAACTCAACACTTTGTCGCAATGCCAAAACGTAGGATTTCAAGTCTTTTCCCAAGCAATGAATCTTCATGAATGGTGTAGTATTAAGAGATACAGACATTTTAAATTTGATCTTTTATACCCAAAGACAACGAAAACGGTAGCTGAACCACTTCCAAGTCCTAGCGTACAAGAAGTCGCTTTGGACAGTGAATCAAACGTCAAAATACCAAAATGTTTAATCATCGAGGTTTTTGTTTTTCTTGGTCTTTCGTGTACAATGTATGCTGTAACGACATCTTGTGCCAAGAAAAAGGCCGGGTTGAATCAGGTTCACAAACCAGGGCCGGGCCTTTTGCCCACTCTCTGACTAGATTGTGTTCTAGCAAGGGGTATAGGTTGGGTCCTCTGGGTTGTAGAAAGAAGGGAGAAGAGCAGTAGGTTCTAGATGGTTATGGTGTTTGCGGCGGGAGTGCATGAAGGTCTGCAAGACGCGGACACAAGGAGGCAACTTCCAATACTTTTGACTCTTATTCACTAGAATCTTATTTGGTTGTGAGAGTTGATTCATTGTGCGAAAGGTGGGATTCTCTAATTATTTTTTTCTGCAAAGACTTCGTTCCAGAGGACAAATRGAGCTATATTCCCTTTCATATTAAGCCTAGCCAAGTCTAGGCCAACAATATGGCTATGAGAGAGACCTCCCATAGATAGAGACTTCACCTTAAGAGGATTTACATGTTCAATGGTGGAAACTTAAGGAGCCAACTACGAGTGACTAAACGGACAAAACCTATTCATCCGATAGCCTTATCTCGTTGAGGCATTAAATAATTCATTCCAATCCCCTTTCCATTGGTCTCCTCTAATCATTGGCGGAATATATCTTCATACCGACYATTCATATGAAGATTTCCAACAATAAGGGAATTTTTCCTATGATAAGCTCAAAAGTGAGTGAGACAAGGGCAAGKACTTGTGTTACCAACATGGGCTTCTACCCCAATGTAGTGTCAGCCTGCCAATAAACCATTTAAGTATACCAGGAAAGATAAGATGCACGGAATCACAATTGGTTAAAGATCACTGAATTACCGCTCCATGGGCTATTACTATTGGGATAACTAAATATTCTGTCAATGTAGTAACCATCTTTCTATAATCATAATGTGAAAGCAGAGTAGCTTGCCGAATCCAAAGTGTCTATCTCTGCCTTCAGACTGAACTATCTGATGGGAAGCCTAACGACAGGTTACGCTAGRGTAGCTAGGGCCAAGGCAGTCCCTAGTGAGAAAGAACCCTAACACCTAACCTCTTCCTCGAAGACCTTGTTTTGTCGGACCAAGCAATCAAGCAAATTGTCTTGATTCTCCTAGTATCAAGTAGTAAGGGCTCAAAACAAGGAAGGAAGAAGTAAAATGCCAGTCTGTTTGATAGGAGTGAGCCTGGAATTGAAGCCAAAAACARGGATTTTTATAAAAATGATTGGAATTAGGAAAGGAAATATGGCATTTATCCAAAATGGTCTTAGAAGCTCTCTCCTTTGTTTGAACTCTATGTGGGTCTTGGCTTCTCTTCGTTGTGCATACTCTTTCCTCTCTACTTGGCTAGACCGCTCTCCTTTCCTTGCTTGGCTAGACCGCTTTGAGCTTTCACACGGGCTAGGGTTGGTAGCTGTGAAATAAGTTCTCCTTTCATCAGTTTCCYATGGTGCTAGTTATGTTATTCTTTAGTTGCTGATCCAGTCTTACTTTCCACTCCYCACCTTAGCCTATTGGAATAAGAAAGACTAAAACTTTACCCTTAGTTACCCCTTCCTCCAACTACAGTTACACCGAAAGTGGCAAGAACTTCTTCTTTCTTTTTATAGACAAGCATTAGTGAACAGTCTTTTTAACAGAAGAGGCAACAGCTTSTCCTTCGGTTCCTTGACTGGGCGACTTCACTTCCTTTGCTTTCTTATCAAAAATCTGCCCTATATCCGCTCAGTCACTCAAGTTGATGAGGGACCACTCACCACACCACCTATGGTGCCTACATTTGATGGCCCCATGACTAGAGCTAGGGCTAAGAAGATCCAACAATTCATTTACCCAGTGGGCCAAAAGAAGACAGCCCAAGATCGGTGGCCCATGTCTTCCGRCTCTTTCCTTCTTGGGCCAAGAGAAGATAACCCCTCTTTCTAGACTCTTTTCTTCGTGGGCCAAGAGAAGATAGCCCCTCGTTCTAGACTCTTTTGTTTGCGGGCCAAGAGAAGATAGGTTTTCTAGCTTATTTTATATCTCATGCAATTAGTTCCTTTATAGCAAAGGACCTCTAGTCGGATCTAGGAGTTTGAAGACAAGTGAACCACCTAGGTATAAAAGGGCTTCCTTGTCTTCACTTTGAGAGGTAGATTTTCGTGGGTTGAAGAACACCAAAGAAAACACTGTTTTCCTTTTGGTTGAATTGCATCAAATTTCCTTGAGAGATTTAGAGAGTGCATTGTTGTTGATTTGGCTTAAGTTGTCTTGTGTGTTGTTAATTTCTTCAAGGATTGGTGCTAGCAAGCTTCATTAGCATCCTCCTTCTGCGTGGTTGCTGTAACCCATTGTGTAAGGTTGTAAAGGGAAGAAGGTTTGAAATCCTCATTGGATTTTTTCTTGATCTCTCTGATCTCAAGCGATCAAGGGTTGTTGCCTTGTTGGTTCCTAAGTTTTCTTTCAATTATCCTTTCTATTCTGATTTTCTCCAGTGACCTCAGCTTGTTCTAACATATTTCCATTGTTTTTGTTGTGTTTGTGGTTTAGATCCGAGCTTTGTGGCTAATCCCCAAATCCAAATTGGTATTAGAGCTTTGGTTGACATCAAACCACATCTCTCTATCTCAAAAAAAAAAAAAAAAAAAAATTGAGGAGCTTGCTTCCCATTGTGGAGTCTTGAGTTGTGGTTGACATCAAACACATCTCTATCTCGAAAATTACCAAGCGAAAAAAAAAAAGTTGAGAGTTTGTTCCCATTGTGGAGTTTTTGAGTTTGTGGTTGACATCAAAAACACATCTTCTATCGAGAAATCACCAAAAAGCGAAATTGAGTTTGTCCACACTACTGAATCTTTCTTGAGTCCGTGCTATTGAGTTTCTCACCATATATTCTTGTTGTTCTTTGTGTGTTAGGATCATCCCAAGTCTATTGGCATGCCAAAACTCACCTTGAAGCAGATCTTTGGGGCTTGAGAGTCACCAAGCCTACCTAACCAGGCAGCTAGCCTTTGTTCACACAAAGATCACCAAACACACCATCCAAGACCATCATACCACCTTGCCTTGGTCCATCATAACCCTACACTACCTACCCAAGCCGCCCTGATCACCCCCAGGCCAATGAAAGAAAAGAAGGAGAAGTCATATCTTGTATTTTATTGTTGAGACAAAAAAAAAAAGAAGAAGAAAAGAAAAGAAATTCAAAAAAAAGAAAAAGAAAGAAAGAAAAGAAGAAGCCTCCTACCTATTCTATAGTTGTGGTCAGAAAGAAAGAAAAGAAGAAATCTCCTACCTATTCTATAGTTGTGGTCGACTTATATCATCAAGACTTAAGATGAAGACTTGGAAGACATCAAGGTACCCTACCTTCTACCTAAGCCTACACCTATCCTACGCCAAGCCACTCCCTCATGCTATTCTCATTGGTGTCTTCAAGGCTGAGTAAAGGTACATCTATCCATCTCCTCAAGTCCTAAATCTTCTTCTAAAGTCTTGATTGCACATTCCTTATTGCAAACCTAGACTCTTGTCTTTAGTCTTTCTTTCCCTTTGTTGAGTCTTGTTCCTATTGCCGAGACATTACAGCTTATACCTCTCTCTATTCACTTCATTTTGCGGTTTGAAAGTAATCTAATTCTATTGGTTATTAATCCATACAAGGCAATCCATCAAACCAAGTTTAAATCAGCAACAATTGAGAGAGAATGATCACAAAGAGGGCATGCACGGGAGGTTTTTATTTCACTAACCTAACAAGTTCGTGTGTTGAAGTTTGTTATGATAATGTCTAGGTCACCGAGTCCAAGGCGTGAAAAAAGCAGTGAGCCATTGCCACCCTATTTGTTCACCATGCTCAAGCGCATGGAAGACAACTTGGCAACCTTGGCCACAAGGATGGAGGCGCTTGAAGCTAGGACCCCTCCACCAGTCCATGTGCCAACCGTAGGCCAAGTCCTTGGCACCAATTTTGATATAGGTGGCCCTACCCATGATCGCCCAAGGCCCCCATTGCCAGACTAACAAGCTGCCTACCAAGCTTCTAGAGAGGTGTCTAGGGCATCTAAGGGCCATGTTGAACCACATGCGCAAGTGCCCTACCAAGAAGCTGGTCCTTTTGTGCATAAGAAAGTCCATTCAAACCATCAATCGCCTCGCTTTAGAGCTCCTTATGATTACAATGCTTTTGATGCTTTTCAGGGTTACTAAGGAGATGACATGGAAGAGGTTTGGAGACCTGAGCCACCAAGACATTTCRAACCAAGAAGGGGCATGAGATTAAGCAAGATGGTCTAGGAAGTGTCAAGGTGAAGATCCCAACATTTGAGGGCAAGTGTGATCCAGATGCATACATGGAGTAGGAAACTAAGATAGAGCAGATTTGGACGTGCCACAACTTCCTTGAGCATAGGAAGGTTCAATTGGCAGCCCTTGAGTTTAGTGGTTAGGCCTTGATTTGGTGGGACAATCTTATCAAAGAGAGGAGGAGAACCCTAGATCCGGCTGTCAACACTTGGGAGCAAATGAAGGCACTAATGAGAGCTAGATCTGTCCCTCAACACTTCACTAGAGAGCTGCGCCAAAGGCTTGAAAACCTAAGATAAGGAAGCATGACAGCTGAGGAGACATATAATGCAATGCAAGTGGCCATGGTGAGGGCCAATGTGAGGGAAGATGAAGAAACTACTATGGCAACGTATCTTCGGGTCTTGAATTCTTATTTGGCTAACGAAATTGACTTGTACCCCTATGAYTCTATGACAGAGTTGCTCCATTTGGCAGTCAAAGTTGAAAGGAAGTCTAAAGCAAGGAGCCAAGAGAGCAAGGGAGGTCAAAACAACTTGTCACCATGGAAGAACCAAGGCAACCGAGGCCGAGAAGCGCCTAGCGCCAAGGGAAGTGGCCAAGGGAGCCAATGTGAGCTGAGGCATAGTGGGCGACCCAACGCCAGCCCCACATCTTCCAAGACACCCCTGCCATCTTCCACACAACCCAAAGGGAGTACTCCTAACCCTACCTCTTCTAGGACTAGAGATATTGTTTGCTTTAAATGTCAAGGTAGAGGTCATTATGCTAGAGATTGTGTGAATACTAGGACCTTAATTATCAATCATTTAGGCCAATATGAGAGTGAGAGTGATAAGGATGAAGATTACATTGTTGATGAAAGTGTTGCAATGGAACATGATATGCATGATAGTGATGAAGGCGTTGAGTATGAACATGGTGAGTCTTTAATTTGCAAGAGAACTTTGCATGTCTAACCAGCCCCTTGTGAGGATAATCAAAGGGAAAACCTATTTCATACTAGATGCTTAGTCAAAGGTAAGGTTTGTAGCATGATCATTGATGGTGGTAGTTGTTGCAATATTGCTAGCAGTGAGCTTATTTTTAAATTGCAATTATCTACATTTTATCACCCTAGGCCATATAAGTTGCATTGGATGAATAATTGTGGTGAGTTAAAGGTTAGTAGGCAAGCTAAGGTTACAATTACACTTGGTGATTATGAGGATACTGTTTTATGTGATGTTGTACCCATGCAAGCATGCCATATACTTTTGGGTAGACCTTGGCAATATGATAGGAGAGTTGTACATGATGGGTTTAGCAATAGGTATTCTTTCACTTTAATGGGCAGAAAATTGTTTTTAAACCTATGACCCCTATGCAGATTGTGGAAGTCTATGAGAAGAAGAAGGAGGATGAGGCAAGAGAGCAAGCAAGGAGAGCCATAGCACCCATGCCAAAGGCAGCGCCAAGGGGACCAGCCACAACACATAGAGCTAGGGCGCCTGAGGATGAGCCTCTATCTCTAGCCAGGCATAAACCACCTTCTAGTGTCCTTRTAGTTACCAAGAGCGACCATGCAGATAAACAGGTGGAGTTCATCAAGGAGTTGCATGCTAGGACAAGGGAGAGGTTGCTGGCCAAGGGAGAGCAAGTGGCGGCTAAGGCTAACAAAGAAAGGATAAGAATTGTTTTCCAGCCCGGAGACCTTGTGTGGGTGCATTTGAGGAAGGCACGCTTCCCCGAAAGGCCCAAGTCCAAGSTGGCGCCTAGAGGAGATGGTCCTCTCGAGATCAAGAGGAGAGTTGGAGACAATGCCTATGTGTTAGAGCTGCCCGGAGACTATGGAGTTAGTGCCACATTCAATGTGGGTGACCTTACTCTCTTTGAAYGAGGAGACTTAGACCAAGATGACTCGAGGTCGAGTCCTTTCCAAAAAGGGGAGGATGATGAGGGACCACTCACCACACCACCTATGGTGCTTACATTTTGATGGCCCCATGACTAGAGCTAGGGCTAAGAAGATCCAATAATTCGTTTACCCAGTGGGCCAAAAGAAGACAGCCCAAGATTGGTGGCCCATGTCTTCCGCCTCTTTCCTTCGTGGGCCAAGAGAAGATAAACCCTCGTCCTAGACTCTTTTCTTCGTGGGCCAAGAGAAGATAGCCCCTTGTTCTCGACTCTTTTCTTTGTGGGCTAAGAGAAGATAGGTTTTCTAGCTTATTTTATATTTCATGCACTAGTTCCTTTATAGCAAGGGACTCTAGTCCGATCTAGAGTTTGAAGACAAGTGAACCACCTAAGTATAAAAGGGCTTCCTTGTCTTTACTTTGAAAGCTAGATTTTCGTGGGTTGAAGAACACAAATAAAACWCTGTTTTCCTTTTGGTTGAATGCATCAAATTTCCTTGAGTGGTTTAGATTCCATTGTTGTTGATTTAGCTTAAGTTGTCTTGTGTGTGTTAATTCTTCAAGGGATTGGTGCTAGCAAGCTTCATTAAGTATCCTCCTTGTGCTTGGTTGCCATAACCATTGTGTAAGGTTGTAAAGGGAAGAAGGTTGAATCCTCATTGGTATTTGGTTCTTGATCTCAAGAGATCAAGGGTTGTTGCCTTGTTGGTTCCAGTTTTCTTTCAATTATCCTTCTATTCTGATTTCTCCATTGCCGACTTGTTCCAACATCTTCCATTGTTTTCTTGTTTGTGTTTGTGTCTAGATCCGAGCTTTGTGGCTAATGCCCACATCACAAGTCCAGTCTTATAGCAAGTGAAAGAGAACCCTCTTTACGAAGAAATGGAAAGTATGATGGCAAGCAACGGACTTCATGTTCCATATTCTTATCTAAAATCTATATATTCAGAACAGAGTCAGCCTGATGAAGATACATTTTTGCCATTTAAGTCTCTGCAAGTGATTTAGACTCTACAACCTCTGGCAGTGATTCTAATACTTCATTTCCAATTTTTACTATTCTACCAGTAGTAATATAAAAGGATTCATCTCCAATAAGGTCTCATGTCCAGGTAAGTCTATTAGTATCTAAATATGCTAAGCCTATTATCAGTAGAGCTYATCAATTGCAAATTCTTCCTCAAGGAATTCAATATAAACATTCCTTCCTACCTTGTCTCATTTTAGCAGTACCTCAAGCCCCTTAAAAATTTAAAAATATTACTACTCAACTTCTATCTTTCTGTGCAGATTCACATGATCAGTTTAAACATCCAAATGCACTTTGGAAGAATGAAAAACACTTTGTTAAGCTTCCTTTTAAGCTTAATGATAATGTTAATCCGACCAAGATTATAAACCCTGAATCTATTCCTTCAAGATGATAAATTTCCTTTGCCCTCTAATCAAAATCTTTTTTCATTTACAAGGGGCAAAAGTTTTTTCAAACTTTGATTTAAAAGCTGGATTCTGGCAGTTGGGGACTTTTCCTGAAGAAAGATATAAAACTACTTTTTGTATCCGTAATGCTCAGTATCAAAGGACAATATTGTCATTTGGTTTAAAAATTGCACCATCGGTATTTCAACAAAACCATGGTCAGTATTTTTCAACGAATTCTTTCCACAGCTTTGGTTTAACATTGATGAGATCCTTCTCTTCGGTAAGGATGACTATACTCATGAGAAAATTTTAACCTAATTCCTTGATCTTGTGTAATTCCATGGAATTATGCTTTCAGAAACGAAATGCCACATTGGACTATCTGAAGTAGAATATCACCTTCATACCCTTAATTTCTCACTATACCAGCCACCTTTCCAGGTTACTTACAAAATATCCACCCCTTTGGGGGCTGATTAAACCAATGCAGTTCAAAAACTCAAGAAATTATGTAAGTAAACAGTACCTCTCAGAATTCCAACCACAGGTCTCTGGATCTTACAAAAGGGTGCTAGTCATGAATACTGGGAATGAAAGCAGTCAATTCAAAGAGGCTGAGAAACATTACCACAAAACAATCAAAGAAATCTTTGCAGTCAAGTACGACATAAAGAGGTTTGAGTTTCATWTGATACGAAATTTCATATTTTCATGGATAACTCATCCTTCCCTAAAATCCTTGATTTTAGAAAACAAGGTCATTCCACAGGCTCAGCTGTTTAGATTGGAAGATAGGTTCTCGAGATATCAATCCAAAGTTCACCATGTAAAAGGAAAAAATAATATTTTAGCTGATCTTTTATCTCGACCAAYAAATATTCAATCATGTAAAAACACAATAAATTCGCTTGTCTTGCTTACCAAGAAATATTCCCAACCTACCCTTCTGTTATTTTGACCAAATTAACTTATCCTTCCCTCCAGGAGTCTTTGATACACCTATTCCTGAACTGATAAAGCATGCAAGAGAACATTTGTTTTACTATCAGCATGCATACTTTAAAGGAAGACCATATGCATTTGTTGATTCTATCTTTGATATTCAGTATTCATGGAAAAATGTTATTAATGTCTTAACAAGTTTAACTCAAAATGGCTACTGGTACTTAAGGTGTGTTTCAACTTTGTTTTATCATACCATTAAACTCAATCTCTGTGATCTTAAAGCCTTCTTGACAAAGCCAAAACATTCTGGTGATTATCTTAGGCACTATATTCTGTAGAATGGTTAGAAGCAGCTCAACCATTTTTATATCTAATTCTGAGAAGGCTATATGAACTTCATCAAGAGAAACTATCACCTATTTCTTATGGCTATAGAGCGAGATCACAACCTGAAATCAAAGGAGTTTACAGATTTTATCAGCGCATTAAAGATGATCATCAAGGGAAAATTCCTTGACCAATATGTTTCTACTTTGGATGGGAAATTTACTTCATATATACCTCCAGTGGATAGAGTTACTGGAAAGACAATATATCGTGGTCCTCAACATGATACTCAAGAAGAGCCACCTGGTCCCAGTACGATGGAAAGCCCTCCTGTAGATGAACACGTAATTAACTGGGATGGATATGGCCTGTGTTGGGATGAACCGTTCTCAGAGGAGTATTATCACTACCATGATGCTGATTAAAGCTACTTTATTAAAGCCATTTGTTGTGTTATGGCATATATTTTTTACTTTTCTAAAAATAGCTTTTTTAAGTACCAATAGATTTTATCATATGGCCTTCTCACAATTAGATAAAAWATGCTTGAGCTATAAGCATTCTTGAGTTGCACACCGCAGCAGATAGTGCCAAAGATAATCACCAGAACATTTTGGCTCTGTCAAGAAGGCTTTAAGATCATAGATGTTGAGTTTAATGGTATGATAAAACAAAGTTGAAACACATCATAAGTACCAATATCCATTTTTTTTTCCACGGATACTCAAAGTCAGGGTCATCAACAAAGGCATCTGGTCTTTCTTTAAAGTATGCATGCTGATAGTAAAACAAATGTTCCTTTCAATTCAGGAATAGGTGTATCAGAGACTCCTTATGGGAAGGATAAATTAATTTGGTCAAGATAACAAATCAAAGGATAGGTTGGGAACAATTCTTGGTAAGCAAGACAGGCGGATTTATCATGTTTTTACATGATAGAATATTTTTTTCATAGAGATAAAAGATCAGCTAAAATATTGTTTTTTTGCTTTCACATGCTAAACTTTGAAATGATATCTCAAGAACCAATCTTTCAACCTTAACAGCTGGGCCTGTTGAATCATCTTGTTTTTAAAAGTCAAAGATTTTAGGGAAGGATGACTTATCCATGAGAAATTCATGTCCTATCAAATGAAACTCAAACCTCTTTGTGCRGTGCTTGACTGCTAATATATCTTTGATTGTTGTTAGGTAATGTTTCTCAGCCTCTTTGAATTGACTGCTTGCATGTCCCCAATACTGCCGTATCTCATCAATTTCTTCAAGTAACAAAGTTCTCCAGTATTCAATACTAGCATCCATCTATAAGATCTTGAGACCCATGGTRGGAATTTTGGGAGGTATTTGTTGCTTTCATAGTTTGTTGAATTTTCAAACTGCATTGGTTTGATCAGGGCCTCAAGGGGGTGGATTTTTTCTAAGTATCCTGGAAGGTGGCTGGTATAATGAGAAGCTCTTGGTACTGTTGAATTTCTTTTCTCAAAAGTTTTCATTAGGGAACTGAGGAAGATTTTCTACAAGGCGAGGACCAAGTCGAATAGAACCTTTGACAATTTTTATGCCAAGATATTCTATTTCAGATGGTCCAATGTGGCTTTTCTTTTCTTAAAGCATAATTCCATGGGATTTCACAAGATCAAGGAATTGGGTTAAAAGTGTCACATGAGTTTAGTCATCCTTACTGAAGAGAAGGATGTCATCAATGTAGATTGAAGCTGTGGAAAGAATTGGTTCAGAAATAGTGACCATGGTTTTTTGAAATACCGATGATGTAATTTTAAACCAAATGGCATTACTTTCCATTGATACTGAACAATAGGGATGCAAAAAGTAGTTTTGRATCTTTCTTCAAAAAATCCCCAATTGCCAAAATCCAGTTTTTAATTAAAAAATTTGTCCCTTGTAAATGTATAAAAAGATTATAGTCAATAACAAGTCTTTTCTTTCCCCTATTTGTTGACTAATTTTGTTAAAATTAAATGCCTGACAAGCTCAGCAGATTTAGTTCATAGGTCAGATTCACATCTTCATTAAGCTCAAAAGGAAGCTTAACAAAGTATTATTCATTCTTCCAAAGTGGATTTGGATGTTTTAACTGATCATGTGAATCTGCACAAAAGATAGAAGTTTAATATCTCTAAATTTTTCTGGAGCTTGAGATACTGCTAAAATAAGATAAGGCTGGAATGAACGTTTATATCGAATTCCTTGAGGAAGATTCCTGAATTGATCTGCTCTGCTAATAATATCTCATCCTAACAAGGCTCTTTTCCATGAAGTCCATTTCCATAAACTTTTGGGATATCCTGGAAAGAACTTAATAACCAATAGGAACTCTACTGATTCGTCCTGCATAATAAGTTTCGCCATTAGCAGCAATAAATTTATCTTTAGGTTTTTCCCAAATTTCTTTTGGCAAAATGGATGGAAAAAGCATTGTCTTGTGAGCACCATATCGATTAATGCAAAAACCTTAATAGGCTTAGCATATTTTCATACTAATAGACTTACCTAGACATGAGGCCTTGCTGGTGATGTAACACCCCCAGATTAGGAACCTTATCCTAACCTGGGAATATTACGTCATTCCACTCGAAAATAATCAACTATTATTTAAAACTCAACATTTATTTAAAAATGAAGACAGCGAAAGTCTCAACAATTTAAACCATTCAAAAATGAAGACAGCAGAAGGTTCAAGAATTGAAACCATTCAAAAATAATATATCTTATTACATAAATCGATTTGAAAAATCACTTCCCGGGTATCATAGCTCGCCCACAAGCGACCTCCTCACCCCATCTAGTTATATATCATCTGAAATGACACATGAGAAAAGGAATGAGCTAAAAAGCCCGGTAAGTAACCTCAATGCWTGAATGCATCAACCTGCCCTACATGCCATGAAATTATAAAATTTCGCCTTTAAATAAAAACTACTACTTTCCAAACATTCCTTTTCAAAATCTCATTATAAAACATTTCTTTTAAAATTCACTTATAGTAAGACATTCCATTTTCTTTCGTTCGTGAGTTCACTAGAGTGTAACGCCTAGCCATTAGGCTTGTAGTGGGCCATTCTTATTTGAAACCCAATTACATTCTTCACCTCCCCYAGGTGAATCATGTCCTACCCTCCCCAAGAGTACGGTCGGGTGCGTCGGTCCCCCACGCCCCATTTCCCACTCACATCCTTCATGGCTAGGTTTACACTCCTCTCCAAAGACTTTAGRATTTTCAAAACTTTACATTTTCCTTTAAAATTCCATTTCCTAAACCATTCACCGTCTAAGTGTGTGAATGGCTCATGCCAAATGTGATGTAGAATTCTAACTACATGCTCATGACATGAAATACTTACATTCGCATATAACATAACATTCGACAAATAGAATAAGATATGAAATATAATGGTATATCATTTGACATAAAAGTGCTACAAGATATAAACACATTAACATTCCATACGATTATATACACATCATCATACAATCCCATATGAAACATATTAAAGCAATTTAAAACGTTCAATTTRATTCATTTATAATGTTGATGAATGGGAGGATTACTTACATAAATCTCAGATTAAATAATAACTACACACATACGTCAATGAGATGAGAGGATTACTTACTTGGAGTCCTGTACTTAAATAGGTTCTTACTTAAGTTGCGAAGTGGACTCCTTCAACCGATCTTATCGTAAGCCCTCGAAATGATCTAATTGATTACAGAAAGAGAGTTTGCTTAGTTCGATCGTCCCAACTTAGGTGTTATGTGTTTAATCCAAAAATGTCCTTTATTAATTTATAAGTTCATATTTACTTCTCATATTATTGAATATCACATTCTTAAGGTTACAATTCAACTCCTTAGCTCGGGTATAAACCTAATCTATATTCTCCCTTCAATTCACTTCAGGCATAATTATGTACAAATTATACAATCTCAATATTAAGCGTTAGCATTTTCACCTTAAAATTCACAATATCCAAARGTCTCAGGAATGGCAATAGGTTTTGGTGTGCGACGATGTCTGGGCTCCTAGGTGTCAGGCGCCTAGGCGTTGGGCGCTAGGCGCCTGTGCTTGCTGGGCACTGGATTGGATCTGGCACTGCTGAGTGCCGGGCCTTGTTCTTGGCCAACAAGCTCATGATTGGCCGATAGTGTTTCTGGTCAACCTCCGACGAAAGTCAGTTTCTGCACAATCTCCCGGCGATTGGTTGGCGGCGAGGGACAACTGGCGACGCGAGCGGCAAGGACAGAGAGCCAAAATGATGGCCAACTGCAAAGGTTTTAGCTTCAGTTCGAAGGGGAAATCCGTTCAGCAGAGGAAGAAGAAAAAGGTGAGGTCTGGCTGCAGGACAGAATGTCCACCGCAGAGGAAGAAGAAGAAGGCGAGGTCTGGCTGCAGGATGTGAGGACCTGGCGAGCAGATCGGTGGAGTGCTTTGTCCCGAGCGGCCATGGTTTTCAGCGGACTCGGATCGGGCACCTCTGGCATGCTACCACTAGCTGCAACGTGTCCAAAAGTGATGGTGAGCAGCAACCGAAGATGGACGACGTGCAACAGCGAGCTTGGCTGTGTGGGTCGCATCGCRGCACTTCTCCGAGCGACTACAGATCTAATAGCAGATCTGGTCGCGGCTCCGAGAATCGGCATGGAAGGGATGGTAGAGGTCTTCTGTGCAATGAGCGGCCTGCCGATCGCATGCAGTGACGAGCGGCGGCCACTTCAAGTGTCGGCCAAGGAGAAGAGAACAGAAGAGGACAAGGGGAGAAAGAGAAGGAAAAGTCACGARGAGGGCGTCMGGTAGGCAGACGAGGAGCAGCAGTGGCAGCYGCYAGAAGAGAAGAAAAAGAGGTGGRGGGTAGGTCTTGGGCGGCGGCGGRGGAAGGAAGAAGATGGGAGTTTCTTTAGGGTTTTTTTCTTTTCTTTTCTTTTTCTTTCTTTTTATTTTCTTATACATTTTCTTTTCCTTTCTTTTCTTTTTTATTTATATTTTGGGCCGTAACGCTTCGGGSCTTCCCATCCAAATTTAACCCAAAATTCGTAAATTTAATATAATGGGCTTCCCTTCGATAAAAACCCCAACTTCCGACTAACAGACAAATAAGCTCACGAGTCGAGCCTTTAACCAAAAGATAATTRTTATTCGACACGGACAATATTTCTGCACCTATTAAACGTACGATTTTAAAATATTAATCACATATAAAATGTCCAACCCTAGTTGGCACACAATTTCACGAGATCAAACAAAAATTCATAAAAGTAAAATCTGGGGTGTTACAAGTGATGAATTCTTTGAAGTCATTATTGGTAAAACAATAAAAATTTGAAATGAAGTATCAGAARCACTACTAGAGGTTGTAAAGTRTGAATCACTTGCAGAGACAAAAATTGTCTCTTCATTAGGTTGACTCTATTCTGAATATACAAATTCTAAATCAAAATCTTGATGATCAATCATCATTTGATAAATCACTTTTGCTTACTTTGCATTCTTTTGAGGAAAATTCTTGGCGCAATGTCATTTCTTCTTACAGATATGACAGCTGTCATTTTTGAATTCCTTATTGAACTTTTTATTTCTTAAATATATGAGAAATTTCTTTACTGGCTTTTTCTTTGATTTTTTCGAAAATTTCTTCTTTTTGGAAAACTTCTTGCACACACATTTTTCATGTTTCCGAAACCAATTTCATATGCTCTCCAACAAGCCTACTTGATTTGTTTTTCATTATGAAAGAAATCTGCAATGACTTAGTGATGACGACATAGTCTTTGTCGTGCTGCCAAAGTATCTTGGTGCAACTGTCCCATTCCAAATGACTCTAATCCTTTTCCTGATTCAAGGATTAATTTTTCAATGTTAGCATGTAAATATTGTGGTAACATAAACTTGTTTCAAATCAATTGTACCACCAAGAATATAAAAGATTGTAGACATGCGTTTGATATGTCTATTTAAATTAGACACTTTCAAAGAACAACATTTCATTTTGAAAAAGTCATGTCTTAATTGTCCAGCATGCAGTGTTGGACCACCTACAAATTCTCTACATAATAAAGTTAATGTTTCATCAAAAGATAAATCCAAAGAGTTTATTTTGTTGATATGGTCCTAGACTACAAAACAACCACCCATAGAACCAGTTAATTTACTAAACTTCAGCCAGGATAGTGGCAGAGATTCACTCTTCTATAGGTTGGAATTGATCCAAGCTATGAATTCTTGTAGTCATTCGATTCCTTTTTCAACTGGAACATCATCAATCGTGAACCATGAACTCTTTACTGATAAAGATTCTTTCTTTAGAGGCTCAGGCGGAAGCTGAGTAGATTGTGTCTAGGAAATTTCTTCTTCATCATCAAATTCGTCCTCTACATGGGGAAGTTTCCAGGACAATGGACGAAACTCAGAGGGTGAAAACATCATACAAGGTATAGGTTGTACTTGAGGAACTTTCTTAAAATAAGGAGACTTGTATGTGTTTGATATGGACAAAGTGGGAGGCTTGGAACCAGTGAAGATCTCATACGGAGATGGATCAGTTCTTTTRGGCAAAGCTTCATAAATATTTGACCTCTTTATGAGAGATCTAATAATCTTCTGAGGTCGTAGAGGTTCTTCATCAGCTGAATCGTTAGGATAAGCTATCCTGAACTTACATGCCTTTCTCATCCTTTTTTTTTTTTTTTGGGGGATTTGTTGGAAGAATCTTCATCTGACTTATACTCATTACATGAAAAATCAGGGTCAAACATAGTTTTATCAATATCCCAGAGAAAGTGTCCATTGACATGGCTTCTTCCCAGATGGAGGAAATGAGCTGACAGGAACGTTTTTTGAAATTTAGCAGCCRTATGATCTGCAGGACGAATCATGAATTGTGAAAATGTAGATTTGGGTGCTTCTTCTTTTGGAATCAATTTATGAAGATCTGACCTGGAATTGATATAGTGGCTAAGATCTATAAAAATTTTCATAATTAGTGATCCAAGTTGTAGGGATCAATTTATGAAGATATGACCTAGAGATCTGAGTAGAGACTTCTTCATTAATATCAGCAAGGACCATCAAAGCATTGGAGGAAACTCTTCTGAAGATCTAAAGAATGATTCTACAGTCTATGCACCATTTGATGGTGAAGTGTGGCCATGATGGCAGTGTTGACTTGCTTTACATTTGCTATATGAATTTTAACTTTAGAGCAGTGGGTAGATTTGGATCATTTAGGGAAATAGCAATGTTTTGGAAAAAGTATGAGAATCACACTTCCACAGTTTAATGATGTCACAGCTGATCCTATGAGTGTATACTCATTGCTAGTAAATCTAGAATCTAAAAGGGCAATCTTTGTTGAGACAGGTAACCCTTTCCTACTGCTGAAAGTTAAGACAAGGCAAACAACACCAAAGTGTAGGTGTGTATGACCTTCTCTCCTCCATAACTGGACCATATCAGGCTCACATTGCTCATGTGTCGAGTAAAGAATATCACYCTGGTTCATAGCATAAGATTGTACATATTCCTTCATAGAAGGAGATGTAGACTTAAGCAGTTGCCTATGGGATCTTATTCCAAGATGGAAAAGAACAAAGAGAAGTCTCCATCTGGAATAAGATCCATTAGGCAACTGTTGAAGTGCACATCTCCTTCTATGAAGGAAAATGTACAATCTTCCGTTATGAACCAGTGTGATATTCCTATCTCAACACATGATTAATATATTACCCTTAGTATTCTACCTAATATAGTCTAGCAATGGAATAGAGAAGGTTATATACACCTACACTTTGCTGCTGTTCGCCTTMTCTTAACTTCCTGTGGTAGGAAAGGGTTTACAAGTCTCGGCAAAGATTGCCCTTTTAGATTCCATGTTTACTAGCAACTGTTACGCACGCATAGGATTTGCTGTGACTTCACCAACTGTGGAAGTGTGATCTCCACACTTTTTCCAAACATTGCCATTTCCCTAAGTGATCCAAATCTACCCACTGCTCTAAAAATTCAAATTCAGATAGCAGATGCAAAACAAGTCAACACTGCCATCATGGCCACACTTTCACCATCAAATGGTATATAGACTACAGGATCACTCTCTAGACCTTCAGAAGAGAAGTTCCTCCAATGCTTTGATGGTCCTTGTTGATACTAATGAAGAAGTCTCTACTGCTGTGGAGATTCCAAGGTAGATCTCCAGGTCAGATCTTCATAAATTGATCCCTACAAKTTGGATCACTAATTAATAAAATTTGCATAGATCTTAGCAGCCAGTACAAGTCACTTTATRAACTCTTCCACGAACAAGTGATGGAAGGATATCTCAACGTTTTGAGATTCCTAAAGAAGAAGCACCCAGAACTTTAAAGAAAAGTTCCTGTCAGCTCATTTTCTCCATTTGGGAAGATATCATACTCTAGCCATGTCAATGGACACTTTCTCTGGGATATTGACAAAACTATGTGTAACCCAGATTTTTCATGTGATGAGTATGAGTAAGAAGAAGATTCTCCCAAGAAATCCGAAARAAAAAAGAAGAAAAGGCATGTAAGCTCAGAAAGATTATCTTGATGATTCAGATGATGAACAGCCCCTACAKCCTTAGAAGATTATTAGATCTCCCATAAAGAGGTTAAATATTTATGAAGCTTTGCCAAAAAGACCCAATCCATCTTTGTATGAAATCTTCAACGGTTCAAAGCCTCCAACTTTGTCCAGATCATACACATGCAAGTGTCCTTATGTTAKGCAAGTTCCTCAGGTACAGCCTATGCTTTATATGATGTTTTCACCCTCTGAGTTTCCTCTATTGTCCAGGAAATGAGACGAACAAAGGAAAGTCACGACACTCCTTTTGTGACTGAAAAAGGAGTAGATCATAGTGGAAGAAAGCATTCCAAAAAAGAATCAGATGAAGTTCTGTATTGGCAAACACAGAATTCTCTTGCTCAAAATCAAACACTACACAGAATAGACTCTAAGGTTGATAGAGTTATTTTTTATTTAGAGAACAGGAAGAAGATCTATTTAAGATAGAAGATTTTCAACAGCTTGCTGTTGGTACCCTTAATCCTATTTCTCTTGTTCCTTCTCATGATGAACAAATAACTTTCTAATGATTCTCCTGATACAGAAATAATGATAGAATCATCCTCTGATGATGGATCAATCTTCGAAAGTGATGAATTAGAAATGATGGATGTACTGCTGTTCTGATGGCTGATCCACAAGCTTTCCTTTGTAGAGGAAGAATRTGATGATGAAGAAGAAACTTCTTGGACACAATTRACTCATCCACCCCCTGAGCCTCTAAAGAAAGAATCTTCGTCAGAAGAGTTCATAGTTCACAACTGATGATGTTCTAGTTGAAAAAAGAAGAGAAAGAGTGCAAGAATTCGTAGCTTGGATCAATTCCAACCTACAGAAGGAAGAATCTCTTCCTACTACTGTTGCTGAATTTTATGCAAAATTAACTGGTTCTATGGGCGATCGGTTCTGTAATCTAGGACCATATCAACAAAATAAACTATTTATATCATCTTTTGATGAGACATTAACTTTATTATATAGGGAATTTGTAGGTGATCCAACATTGCATGATAGAAAAATTAAGACATGACTTTTTCAAAATGAAATGTTGCTCTTTAGAAGTATCTGATTTAAATAGATATTTCAAATGGATGTCTACAGTGTTCTATATTCTTGGTTTCTACCACAAGAATTACATGCTAACATTGGAAAATTAATCCTTGATTCAGGAAAAGCATTAGAGTCATTTGGAATGGGAGAGCTGCACCAGGTTACTTTGACAGCTCAAGAAAGACTATGTCATCATCAACAAGTCAATGCGGATTTCTTTCATAATGAAAAACAAATAAAGAAGGCTTGTACGACAGCATATGGAATTGGCTGTCAGAAGCATGAAAACTGTGTGTACAAGAAGTATTCCAAAAAGAAGAAATTTATCAAATATTCGAGGGAGAAGAAGTTCAATAAGGGATTACAAATGACAGATGTCATATCTGCAAGAAGAGAGGACATTTCAACCAGAATTTCCCTCAAAAGAATGCAAAGGAAGTAAAGATGATTTCTCAAATGATGATTGATCATCCAAATTCTGACTTAGAATCAGTTTATTCAGAGCAGAGCTAACTTGATGAAGATAAATTTTTTGTCATTGAAGTCTGTGCAAGTGATTCTAACTCTACAATCTCTAGTAGTGATTCTGATGTTACATCTCCAATCTTTACTATTTCGCCAGTAATGACTTCAAAAGATTCATCTCCAGTAAGGCGTCATGTTTAGGTAAATCTATTAGTATCAAAATATGCTAAACCTATTAAGGTTCTCGCAATAATTGATATTGGTGCTTACAAGAAAATGCTTGATCCATCCTTTGAGCCAAAAGAAATCTGGGAAAATTTTGAAGATAAATTTATTACAGCCAATGGTGAACTTATTTTGCAGGAGTAATCACTAAAGTTGGCTATTGGTATTAAGTTCTTTTTAGGACGTGRTATATGGACAGAAGTAGATGGAAATGGACTTACATGGAAAAGAGCTTTCGTTAGGATGAGATATTATCAGTAGAGGAGATCTATTGAGCATTCTTCCTTAAGGAATTCGATATAAACATTCCTTCCAACCTCATTTATTTTAGCAGTATCTCAAGCTCCTGAAAATTTTGAAGATATTACTACTAAACTTCTATCTTTTTGTGCAGATTCACATGATTGGTTTAAACATCCAAATCCACTTCGGAAGAATGAAAAATACTTTGTTAAGCTTCCTTTTAAGTTTAATGAAGATGTGAATCCGACCAAGGCAACTCACCCAGGTATGAAACCTGATAATTTGAAACTTGCAAAAACAGAATATGAGATGCCTTTAAAACAAGGTCTGATCAAACCTACTAAATCTAGTTGGGCTTGTCAGGCACTTTACYTCAACAAAAGAAGTGAACAAATTTTGGGAAAGAAAAACTTGTTATTGATTAAAAACCCCTGAACAGTTCCTTCAAGACAATAAATTTCCTTTGCCCTCTATTCAAAATCCTCTTGTTCATTTACAAGGGGCAAAAGTTTTTTCAAAATTTGATTTAAAAGCTGGATTCTAGCAGTTGGGGATTTTTCTTGAAGAAAGATACGAAACTGCTAACCTAATGCTCAGTATATCGATGGACAGTAATGCCATTTGYTTTAAAAATTGCACCATTGGTATTTCAAAAGCCATGGTCAGTATTTTTGAACCAATTATTTCCACAGCTTTGGTTTACATTGATYACATCCTTACGTTCAGTAAGGATGATAATACTCATCAGAAACTTTTAACCCAGTTCTTTGATCTTGTGAAATCCATGGAATTATGCTTTCAAAAAAGAAAAGCCACATCGGACTATCTGAACTAGAATATGTTGGCATGAAAATTGCCAATGGTTCTATTCAACTTGGTCCTCACCTTGTAGAAAATRGTACTCAGTTCTCTGATGAAAACCTTTCGAGAAAAGAAATTCAACAGTTTCTTGGGATTATCAACTATATCAAAACCTTCCTCCCTAGAGTTTCTCGTTATACCAGTCACCTTTTCCAATTACTTAGAAAAATCCACCACCTTGGGGCCTTCCAGAATTCCCAAAAAAATGCAAGCAAATGGTACCTTTCAGAATTCCAACCACAAGTCTTAGGATCTTGCAGATACATGCTAGTGATGAATACTGGAGAACCTTGTTACTTGAAGAAATTGATGGGAAGAGCCACTATTTTTGACTGCAAGCAGTCAATTCAAGGCTAAGAAACCTACCACACAACAATCAAAGAAATCTTGATGGACAAGTATGGCATAAAGAGGTTTGAATTTCATTTGATAGGACATGAATTTCATATTTTCATGGATAACTCATCCTTCCCAAAAATCCTTGACTTTGAACACAAGATGATTCCACAGGCTCAACTGCTAAGATTGAAAGAATGGTTCTCYAGATATCAATTCAAAGTTCAGCATATGCATGATAAATCCGCCTGTGTTGCTTACAAAGATATGTTCTCAACCTATCCTTTTGATTTGTTAGCTTGACAAAATTAACTTATCCTTCCCATCTGGAGTCTTTGCTACACCTTCTATTCCTGAATTTATAAAGCATGCAAAAGAGAATTTGTRTTATTATCAGCATGCATACTTTAAAGAAAGATCAAATGCCTTTGTTAACCTATCTTTCATTTTGAGTATCCATTGAAAAATGTTATTAATGTCTTAGCATGTTTAACTCAAAATGGATATTGGTACTTATGGTATGTTTCCCAACTTTGTTTTATCWTACCATTAAACTCAATATCTGTGATCTTAAAGCCTTCTTGACAGAGCCAAAACATTTTGATGATTATCCTTGGCACTTTTTGCTATGGTGTTCAACTCCTGAAAAATGGTTAGATAAGTATACAAAAGCAGCTCAACCTTTTTTTTATTATCTAATTGTGAGAAGACATATGAACTTTGTCAAGAGAAATTATCACCTATTTCTTAGGGCTATAGAGCAAGACCCCAACCTGAAATCAAAGGAGTTTACAGATTTTATCAGACAATCGAAAATGACCAATATGTTTCTACTTTAAATGGGAATTTACTTCATATATACCTCCAGTGGATAGAGTTACTCCAAAGAAAACKTATACTGGCCCTCAACATGATGCTCAAGAAGAGCCACCTCGTTCCAGTATGAAAGAAAGCCCTCCTGCAGATAAACCGTAATTATTGGGATGAACCGATCTCAGAAGAGTACTATCCCTATCATGATGTTGATTAGAGATACTTTATTAAAGTCGTTTGTTGTGTTATGGTGTACAGTTTTGACTCTTCTAAAAATAGCTCTATTAAAGTTACTTTCATAAAGTGTTATTAAAGTTGTTTGTTGGTGTTGTGTTGTATACTTTTGACTTTTAGTAAGCTTCATGAAAGTTACTTCCATAAAGTAACTTTATGGGATGCTTATCTTTTTGTCAATTAGATCTGATAGAGGTTTGAAGTCCAAATGCTTGTATTTAGTTGGATGCTTATCTTTTATTCAATTAGAGTTGATAGAGGTTTGAAGTCCAGAGAATCCTTCATCTATAAAAGGGTTCACTTGTTGTAATGAAAAGGCAGACTAAACGTTACCTTTGTATGGTACTATGGTTGCTAAGAAATTTCTTTGTCTCTTGAAACTCTGGATTCGTTGTAACTATATTCTTTATTTCCTTCAAGGAATATTCATCTCTGAATATCAGTCCTTGTTTATCGCTGTGAGCAGATGATCAATACAAATGAGTGCGATGAGTTCTCTAAAAACAACATAGAGAGGAAAATGCCAGGAGTGCCGCTGAAAGTACTCGAGACAACTGTAAATAGGAGATGAATCCTACTCTTCCTTATTGCTGTTGCTGCTTAACACGTGCCATGGTATGAGAGCCAACACAAGGAACTGTTTGGTTTCCAAAAGTCTTCTTTTGGAGGAAAGATTGAATATGRTATAATTGAATACAGAGAGAGTAAAGAGACATTTTTCTTAGAATTATGGCTCTCACAACTGGTGCCASTTCTAGTATTTCTGATCTCGTTCAAATTTCTGGTAGTTTGTCTTTACCATGTACAGCTTTAAATTCTACCAATATAGGCTCTATGATAGAGTTTAAAACTATTCCAGAGAATAGAAGAGTTAGTTCCTCCTTTAATCAACCCGTACAATATTTACTGTTCTGTGGTTCTTTTCCATCTAGAATAAGATCCATTTGGCAACTGTTGAATCTAAATCTCCTTCTATGAAGAAATATGTACAATCCTATGCTATGAACTAGTGTGACACTCCTTACTCGACACATGAGCAATATATCACCCTTAATATTCTACTTGAGATGGTCGAGCAATGAAAAAGAGAAGGTAATATACACCTACACTTTGGTGTTGTTCTCCTTGTCCTAACTTTCACTGGTAGGAAAGGGTTACCTGACATCCTGGTTGTCTATTTGACATCTTAGCTGTCTGCTACTGAACCCTCGAGTGGTATGGTTCTGATATKACTTGGGGGTTAAGCAAAAATTCTTAGAGAAATATTTTCCAGCATCTAGCTTTGGACAATAAAACTACAATGTCCAGTAATAATTRAAATAAATAATCAACCGGAGCAATCAAATTTGAAAAAATTTTGCTCCTTGTAAATGAATTAAAAGGATTTTGTATTTTAATAAAGTTGAAACTCACTAAAGATAAAGCAGTAACAATGGTGACTTTAATCAGTCATAGTTGTGACACTCATAATACTATGTAGAGCAATCATCTCAGGCATAATATTCAAAGCGACATTGATGTGGGGATTAGCTACAAAGRTCGGATCTAGACACAACAAACACAAACAAGAAAACAATGGAAGATGTTAGAACAAGTCGGCAATGGACAAATCAGAATAGAAAGATAATTGAAAGAAAACTAGAACCCAACAAGGCAACAACCCTTGATCTCTTGAGAACAAGAACCAAATACCAATAAGGATTCAACTTTCTTCCCTTTACAACCTTACACAATGGTTATGGCAACCACGCACAAGGAGGATACTTAATGAAGCTTACTAGCACCAATCCCTTGAAGAATTAACACACACAAGACAACTTAAGCCAAATCAACAACAATGCACRCTAAATTTCTCAAGGAAATTCAATGCATTCAACCAAAAAGGAAAACAGTGTTTTCTTTGTGTTCTTCACCCATGAAAATCTACCCCTCAAAGTGCAGACAAGGAAGCCCTTTTATACCTAGGTGGTTCACTTGTCTTCAAACTCTAGATCTGACTAGAGTCCCTTGCTATAAAGAAYCTAATGCATGAAATATAAAATAAGCTAGAAAACCTATCTTCTCTTGGCCCGCAAAGAAAAGAGTCTAGAACGAGGGGCTATCTTCTCTTGGCCCACGAAGAAAAAAGAGTCTAGAACAAGGGGCTATCTTCTCTTGGCCCACGAAGAAAAAGAGTCTAGAACGAGGGGCTATCTTCTCTTGGCCCACGAAGAAAAGAGTCTAGAACGAGGGGCAATCTTCTCTTGGCCCACGAAGGAAAGAAGCAGAAGACATGGGCCACCGATCTTGGGCTCTCTTCTTTTGGCCCACTGGGTAAATGAATTGTTGGATCTTCTTAGCCCTAGCTCTAGTCATGGGGCCATCAAATGTAGGCACAATAGGTGGTGTGGTGAGTGGTCCCTCATCATCCTCCCCTTCTTAGAAAGGATCGACCTCGAGTCATCTTCGTCTAATTCTCCTCCTTCAAAGAGAGTGAGGTCACCCATATTGAATGTGGCACTAACTCCATAGTCTCCGGCCAGCTCTAACACATAGGCATTGTCTCCAACTCTCTTCTTSATCTTGAAAGGGCCATCTCCTCTAGGCGCCAGCTTGGACTTGCGCCTTTCAAGCAAGCGTTCCTTCCTCAAATGGACCCACACGAGGTCTCCGGGTTGGAAAACAATCCTTCTCATTTCTTTGTTAGCCATAGCTGCCACTTGGTCTCCCTTGGCCAGCAACCTCTTCCTTGTCCTAGCATGCAACTCCTTGATGAACTCTACCTGTTTATCTGCATGGTCTCTCTTAGTAACTAGAAGGACACCATAAGGTGGTTTAGGCCTGGCTAGAGATAGAGGCTCATCCTTAGGTGCCTTATCTCTATGTGTTGTGGCTGGTCCCCTTGGCACTGCCTTGGATGTGGCCAGCCCCACTGGCACTGTGGCTCTCCTTGCTTMCTCTCTTGCCTCATATTCCTGCCTCTTCTTCTCATAGACTTTCACAATCTGCATAAGTGTCATAGGTTTAAACACAATTTTTCGCCCATTAAAAGTGAAAGAATAAACCCATCATGTGCACTCTCCTATCATATTGCCAAGGTCTACCCAAAAGCACATGGCATGCTTGCATGGGTACAACATCACATAAAACAATATCCTCTTAATGACCAAGTGTAATTGTAACCTTAGCTTGCCTATTAACCTTTAACTCACCACAATCATTCATCCAATGCAACTTATATGGCCTAGGGTAATAAAATGTAGATAYTTGTAATTTAGAAATAAGCTCACTGTTAGCAATATTGCAACAACTACCACCATCAATGATCATGCTAAAAACCTTACCTTTTACTAAGCATCTAGTATGGAATAGGTTTTCCCTTTGATTATCCTCACAAAGGGCTGGCTGGAAATGCAAAGTTCTCTTGCAAATTAAAGACTCACCATGTTCATACTCAATGCCTTCATCACTATCATGCATATCATGTTCCATTGCAACACTTTCATCAACAATGTCATCTTCATCCTMATCACTCTCACTCTCATATTGGCCTAAATGATTGATAATTATGGTCCTAGTATTCACACAATCCCTAGCATAATGACCTCTACCTTGACATTTAAAGCAAACAATATCTCTAGTCCTAGAAGAGGTAGGGTTAGGAGTACTCCCTTTGGGTTGTGTGGAAGATGGCATGGGTGTCTTGGAAGATGTGGGGCTGGCGTTGGGTTGCCCACTATGCCTCAGCCCACATTGGCTCCCTTGGCCACTTCCCTTGGCGCTAGGCGCTTCTCGGTCTTGGTTGCCTTGGTTCTTCCATGGTAACAAGTTGTTTTGACCTCCCTTGCTCCCTTGGCTCCTTTCTTTAGTCTTCCTCTCAACTTTGACCACCAAATGGAGCAATTCTGTCATAGACTCATAGAGATACCAGTCAACTTCGTTAGCCAAATAAGAATTCAAGACCCTAAGATACCTTGCCATAGTAGTTTCTTCATCTGTCCTCACATTGGCCCTCACCATMGCCACTTGCATTGCATTATATGTCTCCTCAGCTGTCATGCTTCCTTGTCTTAGGCTTTCAAGCCTTTGGCACAGCTCTCTATTGTAGTGTTGAGGGACATATCTAGCTCTCATTAGTGGCTTCATTTGCTCCCAAGTGTTTACAGCCGGATCTAAGATTCTCCTTCTCTCTTTGATGAGATAGTCCCACCAAATCAAGATATAACCACTAAACTCAAGGGCTGCCAATTGAACCTTCCTATGCTCGCGGAAGTTATGGCACGTCCAAATCTGCTCTATCTTAGTTTCCCACTCCATGTATGCATCTGGATCACACTTGCCCTCAAATGTTGGGATCTTCACCTTGACACTTCCTAGACCATCTTGCTCAATCTCACGCCCCCTTCTTGGTTGGAAACGTCTTGGTGGCTCAGGTCACCAAGCCTTTTTCATGTCATCTTCTTGGTAACCCTAAAAAGCATCAAAAGCATCGTGATCGTAAGGAACTCTAAAGCGAGGTGATTGATGATTTGAATGGACTTCCTTATGCATAAAAGGACTAGCACCTTGATAGGGCACTTGGGCATGTGGTTCAACATGGCCCTTAGACGCCCTAGACGCCTCTCTAGAAGCTTGGTAGGCAGCTTGCTGGTCTGGCAATAGGGGCCTTGGGCGTTCATGGTTAGGGCCACCTATATTAAAATTGGTGCCAAGGACTTRGCCTACGATTGGCACATGGACTGGTAGAGGGGTCCTAGCTTCAAGCACCTCCATCTTTGTGGCCAAGGTTGCCAAGTTGTCGTCCATGCGCTTGAGCATGGTGAACAAATATGGTGGCAATGGCTCGCTGCTTTCTTTACGCCTTGGACTCGGTGACCTAGACATTATCACAACAAACTTCAACAAACGAYCCTGTTAGGTTAGTGAAATACAATAAAAATCTCCCGTGTATGCCCTCTTTGTGATCACTCTCTCTCAATTGTTGCTGGTTCAAACTTGGTTTGATGGATTGCTTTTTATGGATTAATAACCAATAGGATTAGATTACTTTCAAACCACAAAATGAAGTGAACAAAGAGAGGTATAAGCTGTACTATCTCGGCAGTAGGAACAAGACTCAATCAAAGGGAAAGAAAGACTAAAGACAAGATTCTAGATTTACGATAAGGAATGTGCAATCAAAACTTTAGAAGAAGATTTAGGACTTGAGGAGACGGATAGACGTACCTTTACTCAGCCTTGAAGACGCCAATGAAGCTTGAGAATAGCATGAAGGAGTGGCTTGGCGTAGGGTAGGTGTAGGCTTAGGTAGGAGGTAGGGTACCTTAATGTCTTCCAAGTCTTCAGCTTAAGTCTTGATGATATAAGTTGACCACAACTATAGAATAGGTAGGAGACTCTTTCTTTTCTTTCGTTCTGATCACAACTATAAAAAAGGTAGGAGACTTCTTCTTTTCTTTCGGTGATCACAACTATAGAATAGGTAGGAGACTGCATCTTCACTTTCTTTCTGACCACAACTTAAGAATAGGTAGGAAACTTCTTCTTTTCTTTCTTTCTTTTTCTTTTTTTGAATTTCTTTTCTTTTCTTCTTTTTTTTTTTGTTTGTCTCAACAATAAAATACAAGATAGGACTTCTTCTTCTTTTCTTTCGTTGGCCTGGGGATGGTTAGGGCGGCTTGGGTAAGTAGTGTAGGGTTGAGGCGCCGCCTATGGGAATTCCTCCTCGGATTTGCCTTGCTTTGCTGAGTGGATGGCTTTAAAAGTGTGGTAGGGTTATGATGGACYAAGGCAAGGTGGTATGATGGTCTTGGATGGTGTGTTTTGTGATCTTTAAAAGTGTGGTAGGGTAACTTGATGTCTTCCAAGTCTTCAGCTTAAGTCTTGATGATATTAGTTGACCATAACTATAGAATAGGTAGGAGACTTATTCTTTTCTTTCGTTGACCACAACTATAGAAGARGTAGGAGACTTCTTCTTTTCTTTCTTTCTCGCCACAACTATAAAATAGGTAGGAGACTTCTTCCTTTCTTTCTTTTTTTTTGTCTCGACAATAAAATACAAGATAGGAATTATCCTATGCTATTTGAATTCAAAAATAACAAACAAGAGTAACAAATGCCTTGATAACAGGAGTTGGGTGGAATATGGAAGAGTTGGTTACAAGTCAAGGTCAATCTGAATTTTTGAATTGGCAGACTTGTAGGATAAGGTTGTAACCAA
>MEJB01000006.1:14349611-14364503 GCA_001752375.1 Rhazya stricta | reverse complement strand
GCCACAAAGCTCGGATCTAGACACAAACACAAATAAGAAAACAATGGAAGATGTTAGAACAAGTCGGCAATGGAGAAATCAGAATAGAAGGATAATTGAAAGAAAACTAGAACCAACAAGGCAACAACTCTTTGATCTCTTGAGATCAAGAACCAAGTACCAATAAGGATTCAACCATCTCCCCTTTACAACCTTACACAATGGTTATGGCAACCACGCACAAGYAGGATACTTAATGAAGCTTGCTAGCACCAATTCCTTGAAGAATTAACACACACAAGACAACTTAAGCCAAATCAACAACAATGCACTCTAAATCTCTCAAGGAAATTCGATGCATTCAACCAAAAGGAAAACAGTGTTTTCTTACAATATTCAACCCCTGAACAGTACGTCACTTTGAATATTATGCGTGAGATGATTGCTTTGCAAAGTATATCACAGTTGTGACTGATTAAAGTCACCATTATTAATGCTTTATCTTTAGTCAGTGTCAACTTTATCAAAATACAAAATCTTTTTACACATTTACGAGGGCAAATTTTTTTTTCAAAATTTGATTGCTCCAGTTGATTATTTATTTGAATTATCACTGGACAATGTAGATTTATTACTCAAAGCTAGATGCTAGAAAATATTTCTCTAAGAATTGTTGCTTAGCCCCTGAGCAGTATTAGAGRCATACCACTTGGGGGTTAAGCAGCAGACAACTAAGATGTCAGAGAGACAACTAGGATGTCAGGTAACCCTTACCRACCATTGAAAGTTAAGAGAAGGTGAACAAGACCAAGTGTAGGTGTGTATAACCTTCTCTCTTCAATTGCTGGACCATAACAAGTAGAATATAAAGGGTGATATATTGCTCATGTGTCGAGTAAGGTGTATCACACTGATTCATAGCAGAAGATTGTACATATTCCTTCATAGAAGGAGATGTAGACTTCCACAGTTACCTTATGGATCTTATTCTAGATAGAAAAGAACCACAAGAACGGTGAATATTGTAGGGACTGATTAAAGGYGAATCTGACTCTTCTATTCTGAATTACTCTGGAATAGTTTTAAACTCTATCAAAGAGCATTATTGGTAGAATTTAAAGTTGTACGTGGTAAGACAAACTATTGGAAATTTGAACGAGATCTAAAATACTAYAAGTCTTACCAGTTGTGAGAATCATGATTCTGAGAAAAATGTCTCTTTACTCCTCMGTATTCAATTATAACTTATTCAATCTTCTGGTCCTCCAAAACAAGACTTTGGAAACCAGGGAGTTCCCTGTACTGGCTCTGATACCTTGGGGGTGAAGCAGCAACAACAATAAGGAAGAGTAGGATTCATTACCTACTTACAGTGGTCTCGGGTACTTTAGGTGGCACTCCTGACCTATTTTCCTCTCTATGCTGTTTTCAGAGAACTCGTCTCACTCATCTACATTGATCAGCTGCTTACAAAACCATAAACAAGGATTGATATTCAGAGATGAATATAATCTAGAGTTTCAAGAGACAAGGAAATTTCTTAGCAAACCATAGTATTATTGATAATACTCCATACAAAGTTAAGGGTGGGTTAGTCCTTAGGTTTCATAGTTTTTGTTGGTTTTTCTTCATGGCTAGTTAGTTTCTTTCCTATCTTTTCTAGGATTTGAGTATTATAAATATCTTGCATCCAAGWCTTATYAGATTTTCGATTATTAATGATACTTTCAGAGATTATTTCTTTCACACATTGAACTTATCAAGTTTTATACTTGCGGCATTCTATTTCGACTTATCACTTGGATTCTATGTAATAGTTGAATTAAGTGTGGCGTCTTCCTTGTAGTCTTGGTTCTTTTCTTTCTAGGCAAAAGTCAAGGCTCAACGAATTGTTCCTTAACAGTTCTTCAGGTTCTTTTCGCTTGTTGTCTTGTTTCGTTCTACATGTTAGGACAGGGTTTACATCAGTTGATCAGAGCTTTGGTTCCAAGGCAAGTTTACTTATCTTTATTTCTTTCTTGTTATTKTCATTCCAAAAGGAAAAGAACAAAAGAAAAAAAYTTCCCGATCTTTGTTGTTCTTATTGGCTGAAAATTATAATCTTGAGAAAGYCTCTAAAAATCTTGAATCTTTGATACATTTATGTACTGGCCAAAACTTTCTTTTGTATAAATCTTGATCTTTGATTAAGTCTCGATCTAAACTCTTGAAAATCTTGAATAAAACATTGCTGAAATTTGTTTCTTGGCTGTAATCTTGGGGAAATTTTTTATCTTTATATTCTCTTATTAAAGATACTATATTGATCTTTTTCTTTGCTAAAATTCCTGGTTCTTGGAACTGAAACTTCTGTTCCTTCTTGTTTATGATTTGTTTCTTTGAATCTTGTGGACATTAATTATGGTAAAAACAAATAGAGCAAAAAAGGAAAAAAACRGGTTCATCTACATCTCATTCTTCTTGCTACATTAGTTCTTGGATTGCTTTGAGTCTTTGTGATCTAGTTGTTAATTCAAATCTCCATTTGTGTTYTAACTTTTTTAAGTTCAAAGTGGTGAGACTATCTAAGAGGGTTGAGTGCAATCACGACGGTTAAGTGATTCATTCTTGAGTATAAATGTGTGAGGAAGTGCTTCTGAGGCTTGTTTTTACTAAACATGTCTCTAGGAGAAAACTCTAAACAAGGAGAACAACTCCCTAAACTTACATATTAGGCCTTAAATTTTGAGACGATGAAGGGGAGCCACCTCAGAATAATCCCATTAGACAACCTAGGCGTGGACACAAAAGGTCTATGCTGAGGAATGCTATTGGAGAAATCGAAACTGATGATGATGAGGATCATGCCTCTCATGATATGCCAGCACTTGAGATCTGATGATGAATTACCCACTGATGGAGATTGTTTGGTTGCAAGGAGGGTCCTTAGTGCACAAATCAAAGATGAGGAAAATAATCAAAGGGAAAATCTGTTCCAAACTCATTTCATAAAGAACAGAGTCTGCAACCATATCATTGATCAAGGAAGCTGTGCAGATGTTGCGAGTATAGAGATGGTGGAGAAGCTGGACTTACCTACTTCAAGACAGCCACGACCTTATCATCTTTAATCGTTAAATTATTGTGCAGAAGTTAAGGTAACTAAGCAAGTATTGGTTCCRTTTTCCATTGATAGATATGAGGAGGAAGTGCTTTTTTATTTTGTACCTATGCATGCTTGTTACACTCTCTTTGGTAGGCCTTGGTAGTTTCATAGGAGYGTAGTTCATGATGGGTTTACAAATYAGCATTCTTTTGTATAAAATAGAGAACCATATCTCTTACACCATTAATCTCTCTAACGATCCTTGAGTGTCAATTAAAAAAGCAGAAAAGACAAAGAAAAGTACAATGAGAGAGGGAAAGAAAAGAGAGGCCGAGAGAAGAGGTAAAACTRGAGAGAATGAGTGAGAAGCTGAAAGGAAAGAATCCGAGAGAGGAAGGCTGAAAGTGGAAAAGAAAATGAGAGAAGAAAGAGAGAAAGAGAAAGAAAAGGAGAGAGAAAATTCAGTGGTTTAGCTACAAAATGTGAGATTAAGAGAGCTTTGTTGTATCATCAGCCCTTATAGTACTTCTGTACAAAGAGGCTTACTATCTTTCTATTAATGAGTTGCCTGTAAATTACTGAACAAAATTATTTTCCTTTTGCAGGAATTTGAAGATGTATTCATTGAAGAAATGCGACCTTGATTGCCACCTATAAGGGCAATTGAACATCAAATTGACTTCACACTTGGAGCAACAATCGAAACAAACCAGCCTCTATGAGTAATATGTAGAAGACAAGGGAGCTTCAAAGGTAAGTAAATGTGTTCATCGAAAAAGGTATGTGAGTGAAAGTATCATTCCTTGTATTGTTCCAGGCAGATGTGTTGATTATAGGGCGATAAATAACATAACAGTGAAGTGTAGGTATCCTATTCATAGGCTAGATGATATGGCTGATGAATTGCATGACTCTTGTGTGTTTTCTAAATTTGATCTTAGGAGTGGATATGTCATCAAATTAGATTGAAAGAAGGAGATGGAAAAAATGAACATGAGAAATTGCTTTGCTCCTTCCATCAAATAAATGTAGAAAAAATTTTGTCTACTTCTCTAGAAATTTTCGCAAAAGAAAATTGCGAGTTGCATGATAGAGTGAGAATTCTTGATGATACGCTTCTTGTTGAACATGTGATACTAGAAATAATATTCCATCTTTTAAAAATTTTATGTTTATTAATTTATTAGTATTGTTTACGAGAATTGCATGGTATGTTTATGTGTTATTTGGGCCTAAATCGATGATATTTGTTATTTCATAGAACCCATTTATGTTTAGTTATTTGGGTTGGATTGGTGGGGGTCAATGTTGGGTCATACTTGACCCAGGACCCATGAATACCCCTTCATCCCACCCAAAATCAGACTTACATTAGAAAATACTCAGGCAAAATCCTATACCCCATTTACGAAACTAAGAAGCATAAGAATCTAGGAAGGAGAAGAATCGTTTGGCCTTGAAGCCATTGGAATTTGTAATCCTTGCGATATAAGGTAAGTCTTGCCCTAAACTAATGTTTATTGATGCTTTCTCTAGGATTAGTCATTTACCTCTAGGTTAGACACTCATTTCTATGTATAATTGTTAACTAAATTAGAAAGAAGATGTTCTTCCAAGTATAATTGAATTTTTGATACCTATATGTGTGCGAGATGATTGTTATGGGGTGAGATAAACATAGGTAATTGGAGGGAAGTTTAGGCAATGAGTTAAGGTGGTTTTGCCTTGACACGGACAAAAAGTGCCATCCGTGGCACTGCACACGTAGAATTGAGTGCTCGCTGGGTGCTCACGGATGCACACATGCACAGAACGTACTGTCCATGTGCACTTTTTGGGCTAAGGATGCATAGTAGCATCAGTCTGTAGTGTCTCGCCTCCTAGTTTTGAGAAAATGTTAGCTCTTTAGGTACTTTAAAAGTTAGAATGTTTCCAATAGGTTCTTATTAGAGTTTTACAATTTAGAAGACCATTTTTAAGTTTTTTTCCCCTTTTGTTGGACTAGGAAGTAGACACTTGGACATTGTGGACATATAAGGAACCGTATCACCATTTATAAATCAAGTTTAAGCCTTTAAGCGTTTTAGGTAAGTAAACTTCCACTTCTTCATCCATTTTGGTGTATTAATAGTGCTAAGATTGAGATGGTTGTATGTAAAGAGCTATATGTGTTATGTTTGATTTGAACCATTGCATGTTCATGATAATTGTAAGGCAAACGTTTTCAAGGTAATGGGAAAATGAATTTGAAGGCATGAAGGATGTGAATGGAAAATTGGGCATAGGGTACRGGCACAACCGACCTAACCCTCTTCGAGGGTAGTAAGCATGGTAATGTTGGCCTCCTCGTGAGGTGAAAGGAAAAAGTAATGTAATGTAAACCGCTCGGCGGTACTATRTGTAGGAATGTGACTTGGTTCCAAACAATTAGAGTAATGTAATGTAAACCGCTCYGCGGTACTATCTGTAGGAATGTGACTTGGTTCCAAACAATTAGAGTCTCTCGGCTCGGCGATACACAAAGTGATCTCATGACAGTCAAGGAAAGCAAACTTTTTAAAGATTAAAGGAAAAAGGGGATATAGTTTTGATAAGTTAATATATACCATTGGCATACATGCATGGAGTTCACTTACTTAGCTTTAACTCACSCCTTCCCCTTTTATTTCATGTTTTAGGTAATGAAAGCTAGATGGCTTGAGGAGACTGCTTGGGGATAGACTCAAACCCGAATAAAAGTTGTTTTAAAACTTCAACTTCATTACATCTTCAATGTTTAGTTTTCCATGTTTAGAATACGTTAGTTGAGTGGTTTGTGCTTTGAATAAACTATGAGTTTTTGTATTTCAATGGCATTGTGGTCTCAGACTTCCAACATGCGTTTTTATTAGAGTTTTTGCATATGGGAAATCTTCTTCCCTACTTAAAAAATTAATTTTTTACTTTTTATTTCTGCATATAACTAAGGTAAATACTAACACTCCTAGGTTAGGATAGTTCCTAATTTGGGAGTGTTTGAAAACATGACTTATTGAAAAAGAGGGTTGAATATCTCAATTACAAATGAAGGGATAACTTAGAAAAAATTCATGGGTCTCAAAGGTCACCATACACGAGAGATGGCATAGGCTGCACACATTCACATGCCCACACTTATTACGAAATGCACTTAATTTGATGTGGGGATTAGCCACAAAYCTCAGATCTAGACACAAACGCAAATAAGAAAACAATAGAAGGATAATTGAAAGAAAACTGGCACCAACAAGGCAACAACCCTTGATCTCTTGAGATCAAGAACCAAATACCAATGAGGATTCAACCTTCTTCCCTTTATAACCTTACACAATGGTTATGGTAACCATGCACAAGGAGGATACTTAATGAAGCTTGCTAGCACCAATCCCTTGAAGAATTAACACAGACAAGACAACTTAAGCCAAATCAACAACAATGCATTCTAAATCTCTCAAGGAAATTTGATGCATTCAACCAAAAGCAGTGTTTTTCTTTGTGTTCTTTAACCAACGAAAATCTACCTTTCAAAAGTGAAGACGAGGAAGCCTTTTATASCTAGGTGGCTTACCTTGCTATAAAAAAAGGAACTAATGCATAAAACATAAAATAAGCTAGAAAACCTATCTTCTCTTGGCCCGCAAAGAAAAGAGTCTAGAATGGGGGGTTATCTTCTCTTGGCCCACGAAGAAAAGAGTCTAGAATGAGGGGCTATCTTCTCTTGGCCCATGAAGGAAAGAGGCGGAAGACAAGGGCCACCGATCTTGGGCTGTCTTCTTTTGGCCCACTGGGTAAACGAATTGTTGGATCTTCTTAGCCCTAGCTTTAGTCATGGGGCCATCAAATGTAGGCACCATAGGTGGTGTGGTGAGTGGTCCCTCATCATAATTAGTGTTACTTTTTGTAAGATTCAAAATGTATATCATACTTATTGTGGCAGACATGGAGATGATGTTTTGAGATGTTATGCTAAGAAAAGAYTTGAAAATGGTATGAAGTCAATTGTACCAAAAATCTCTTCATTTTCTATGGTGCAGATATGATTTAAGAGAAAGACACTCTAAACTTCTTCCAAGGGTGATGGATCACATCAATGATAATGCTACAAGTTCGAATTTACAATGATCTTATTRGAGAATGAATTATTTTGAAGAGAAAGGGACTGATGTGTATCTGAAATCCTAAATGAAGGCCCAGTTACAAGTGCAAGGGCCAAGAGATTTAAAGAGCTTTAAATAGACTTGTTAGTGAAGAAATTTRGCGCTTAAAAAGGCCCAAAGCAAGTCCAAGTCAAGTTTCGAACAATCAAATATCTTGAAGTTCTTGATTCTAGGAGTCAAGGTCGAAGTCAAATACGACCCTTCTTGGAATGGYGCACAATTTCTTGGAAGATTTTGAAGATTTTGAAGGTTTTCCATCATAAAGAGGGATTTGGCAAGTTGTTAAAGTATAAGGATTATCCTTTATCTTTTAGAAAAGTTACTAGTAGTTTTTTTGTGGCACGCGTTCCTTATACGTCGTAAACTTGAAAACTACTTTGTAATATGATATTTTAGGATTATTAAGTCCTCTTAGACATCACACACACCACACCTTTAGTGTGCATGCTGCCCCAACCTTAGGATTTTGACAAGGGATTCAGAAATGACACATGTCATTGTAAGAAGAAAGGACATTTCGCCAAYAATTGCCCTCAAAACAATACAATTTTTGCCATTGAAGTCTCTGCAAGTGATTCAGACACTACAACCTCTGCTAGTGATTTTGATACTTCATTTCCAATTTTTATTATTTCACCAGTAATGACTTCAAAGGATTACATCTCRAGTAAGGCCTCATGTCCAGGTAAGTCTCTTAGTATCAAAAAAACTAAGCATATTAAGGTTGTCGCGTTGATCGATACTGGTGCTTACAAGACAATGCTATGGAAAAAATCTTAAGATAAATTTATTGCTGCTAATGGTGAAACTTATGCAGGACTAACACTAGAGTTCCTATTGGTATTAAGTTCCTTTCAAGACACATTATATGGACAAAAGTCTATGCAAAAAAAAATTCATGGAAAAGAGCTTTTGTTATTATGGGATATTATTGGTAGAAAGTAGATCAATTGAGGATTCTTCCTCAAGGAATTCAAAATAAACATTCCTTCCAAACCTTATCTTATTTTAGCAGTATCTCAAGCTCCTAAAAATTTTAGAGATATTACTACTAAACTTCTATCTTTTTGTGAGATGCTTCTAGAACAAGGTTTGATCGAACCAACTAAATCTAGTTGGGCTTGTCAAGCATTTTATGTTAACACAAGAAGTGAAGTCTTGTTATTGATTATAAATCCCTGAAATCAGTTCCTTAAAGATAAGAAATTTCCTTTGCAGATTCAAGATCTTTTTATTCATTTACAGGGGGCAAAAGTTATTTCAAAATTTGATTCAAAAGCTGGATTCTAGAAATTGGGGATTTTTCCTGAAGAAAGATACAAAACTGTATTTTGTATCCCCAATGCTCAGTATCAATGGASAGTAATGCCATTTGTTTAAAAATTGCACCATCAGTATTTCGAAAAACCATGGTCAGTATTTTTGAACCAATTCTTTGCARGGCTTTGGTTTACATTGATGACATCCTTCTCTTCAGTACGATGATGATACTTATGGGGAAACCAGTTCTTTTCTTTGCAAAATTCCACAGAATTATGCTTTCAGAAAAAAAAAAGAGCCATATTGGAGCCATATTGGACTATCTGAAGTAGAGTATCTTAGCATTAAAATTGGCAATGTTTCTATTCAACCTGGTCCTGACCTTGTAGAAAACATTTCTTAATTCCTCGATGAAAACCTTTCCAAAAAAGAAATTCAAAAATTATGTGGGGATTAGCCACAAAGCTTGGATCTAGACACAAACACAAACAAGAAAACAATGAAAGATATTAGACCAAAGTTGGCAATGGAACAAATCAGAATAGAAAGGACAATTGAAAGAAAACTAGAACCAACAAGGCAACAACCCTTGATCTCTTGAGATCAAGAACCAAATACCAATGAGAATTCAACCTTCTTCCCTTTGCAATCTTACACAATGGCCATGGTAGCCAGGCACAAGGAGGATACTCAATGAAGCTTGCTAGCACAAATCCCTTGAAGAATTAACACAGGCAGACAGCTTAGGCCAAATCAACAATAATGCACTCTAAATCTCTCAAGAGAAATTCGATGCATTCAACCAAAAGGAAAACCATGTTTTCTTGTGTTCTTAAACAAATGAATTCTAAGTTCCAAAAGTGAAGACAAGGAAGCCTATTATACCTAGGTCGCTTACCTTGCTATAAAAGGAGACTAATGCATAAAACATAAAATAAGCTAGAAAATCATGTCTTAAAAATCCATTACATATCCCAAAATAATCCTCAAACATCCTTGAGGTCTTCTTGTGCTCCTATGACCACCATGCTCAACAAATGAGGCTTAGAAAGATCCTCTAACATAGCTAGTTCCTTGGACAAGTAGAATGCAACTACCTTGTCCAACTCTTGTTGGATTTTCTTAGCCCTAGCTTTAGTCATGGGGCCATCAAATGTGGGCACCACAGGTGGTGAGATTAATGGTCCCTCATCATCCTCCCCTTCTTGAAAGGACTCGACCTCGAGTCATCTTGGTCTAAGTTTCCTCCTACAAAGGGGGTAAGGTCACCCACATTGAATGTGGCACTAACTCCATAGTCTCCGGGCAGCTCTAACACATAGGCATTGTCTCCAACTCTCCTCTTGATCTTGAAAGGACCATCTCCTCTGGGCGCCAGTGTGGACTTGCATCTTTCGGGGAAGCGTTCCTTCCTCAAATGCACCCACACGAGGTCTCCAGGCTTAAAAACAATCCTTCTCCTTCCTTTGTTAGTCTTAGCTGCGACGTGCTCTCCCTTGGCCAGCAACCTCTCCCTTGTTCTAGCATGCAACTCCTTGATGAACTCCACCTGTTTATCTGCATTAAAATCTGCTCGCTCCTTCKTAGGCAACGATGTAAGAACAAGTGCGGGTTAAAGGATTCAAACTATAGACACACTCAAAAGGACTCAAAGAGGTACTAGAATGAATGGCCCTATTATATGCAAATTCTACATGTGGTAAGGCATCTTCCCAAGACTTAAGATTCTTCCTAATGACAGCCCTCAAAAGAGTTGTGAGAGTTCTATTGTTGATCTCTGTTTGGCCGTATGTTTGGGGATGACTAGAAGTAGAGAACAAGAGTCTCGTCCCTAGTCTCCCCCAAAGTGTTTTCCAAAAGTAACTTAAGAACTTCACATCCCTATCACTCATTATAGTCCTAGGCACCCCATGCAACCTAACTACTTCCCTAAAGAATAAGTTAGTCACATTACATGCATCATCAGTCTTATGGCAAGCAATGAAGTGAGCCATCTTAGAAAACCTATCCACAACCACAAAAATAGAGTCCCTCCCCTTCTTAGTCCAAGGCAACCCCACAATGAAATCCATACTAATATCTTCCCATGGGGCAGTGGGAATAGGCAACTAATATCTTCCCATGGGGCAGTGGGAATAGGCAAAGGGGTGTACAAACCATCAGGCTTAACTCTAGACTTGGCCTCAAGGCACTCTATACACTTCCTAACAAAGCTGTCAACATCCCTAAGCATATGTGGCCAATAAAAGTGTGTGTGCAGCATGTGATATGTCTTATCCCTCCCAAAGTGTCCCATCAAGCCCTGCGGGCCTCATCGACAAGTAATAACCGCAAAGAACACCTAGGAATGCACACCTTATCAACTCTAAACAAGAATCCCTCAAACAAGTAAAACTTATCTAAAGAACCCTTAGCCATGCAATGCTTATAAGTAGCTCCAAAATCAGCATCATCCTCATACAACTCTTTAATATAAGTAAATCCTAACACCTTAGAGTCTAATGTGGTGATCAAAACATGTCTCCTAGAAAGTGCATCAGCTGCTACATTATCGTTTCCCTTTTCAAACTTAATCACATAAGGGAATGTTTCAATGAACTCCATCCATCTACCATGCCTCCTATCACGTTTATCTTGACTCCTAAAATGCTTAAGTGACTCATGTTCAGTATGCAAGATAATCTCTCTAGGCCATAAATAATGCTGCCATGTCTTAAGTACTCTAAACAATGTATAAAGCTCCTTATCATCATATGTACAGTAATTTAGACATGCTCCTTTCAATTTCTCACTAAAGTAGGCAATAGGCTTACCATGAGGATGCCTCCAATGCCAATGACACTAGCATCACACTCCACCTCAAATGGCCTAGTGAAGTCTAGGAGCGCCAGCAATGGAGCCTTGGTGAGACGCCACTTGAGCTCATGGAATGCACTCTCCTGTGCCTCTCCCCACACAAAGGCTACACCTTTCTTGGTAATCTCAGTCAATGGGGCTGCAATGGTGGAGAAGTCCATCACGAATCGCCTATAGAAGCTAGCCAACCCATGGAAGCTCCTCACGTCTCCAATGCTGCTTGGTGTGGGCCACTCTTGGATTGTCCTCACCTTCTCTTCATCAACTTGCAGCCCATGTGTGCCCACTKCAAAARCAAGAAAAACAACCTCATTAGTGCAAAAATCACATTTCTTTATGTTAGCATACAGTCGCTCTACTCTAAGGGTAGAAATGACTTCCCTTAAATGCCTSTCATGTTCTTCTAGGGACCTGCTAAAAATTAGAATATCAGCAAAGTAAACCACAACAAAATGCCCTATAAAATGCTTAAGAACATGATTCATAAGTCTCATAAAGGTAAAAGGGGCATTAGTCAAACCAAAGTTCATGATAAGCCACTCATAGAGTCCAAACTTGGTCTTGAAGGTCGTCTTCCATTCATCCCCTTCTTCATACGAATCTGGTGGTAGCCACTCCTTAGATCAATCTTGGTGAAGAATGTGGCTCCATACAACTCATCCAACATGTTATCGAGCCTAGGTATAGGGTGGCGGTACTTAATGGTTATGTTGTTAATTGCTCTACAATCCACACACGTCCTTTAAGTACTATCCTTCTTTGGCACAAGTAGGACAGGGACGGCACATGGTGACATACTCTCTCTGACATAGCCCTTGTCCAACAACTCTTGGACTTAGGCTTGGATCTCTTGGGTCTCCTTAGGGTTCATCCTAAGCTGGTCTATTAGGCAATATAGCTCCCGAGATATGGTCAATCTGATGCTCTATGCCTCTCATAGGTGGAAGGCCATGGGGTATCTCATCGGAGAACACATCACTAAACTCCCTAAAGATGGCTTGGATAGATGGGGGTAGGTAGGCATGGTTTCCTCTCTAGCCTAAAGTAATCTCTTGCACAAGACCATGAGTGAAGTGTCTAAGGGTACACTCACAAGYTCTCTGTTGGTAGCTAGAAGGACACTATARGGTGGTTTAGGGCTGACTAGAGATAGAGGCTCATTCTTAGGCACCTTGGCTTTATGTGGTGTGGCTTGCCCCCTTCGCGCTGCCTTGGGCGTGGCCGGCCCCCTTGGCGTTYGTGCCTWTGGCGTGGGTGCTATGGCACATGGCACCTTGTGCTGAGGGACCACTCGCAACACCACATATGGTGCCTACATTTGATGGCCCCATGACTGGAACTAGGGTTAAGAAGATCCAACAATTCATTTACCCACTGGGCCAAAAGAAAACAGCCCAAGATCGATGGCCCATGTCTTCCACCTCTTTTCTTTCTGGGCCAAGAGAAGATACCCAGTGGGCCAAAAGAAGACAGCCCAAGATCGGTGGCCTATGTCTTCCACCTCTTTTCTTCGTGGGCCAAGAAAGATAGCCCCTCGTTCTAGGCTCGTTTCTTTGCGGGCCAAGAGAAGAAACCCAATGGGCCAAAAGAAGACAACCCAAGATCGTGCGCCCATGTTCCGCCTGCTCCTTTCGTGGCCAACGAGAAGATTAAGCCCCTTGTTCTAGACTTTAACTCTTCGGGCCAAGAGAAGATAGCCCCTCGTTCTAGACTCTTTTCTTTGCGGGCCAAGAGAAGATAGGTTTTCTAGTTTATTTTATATTTCATACATTAGTTCCTTTATAGCAAGGGAATCTAGTTGGATCTAGAGTTTGAAGACAAGTGAACCACCTAGGTATAAAGGGCTTCCTTGTCTTCACTTTAAAGGTAGATTTTCGTGGGTGAAGAACACAAAGAAAACACTGTTTTCCTTTCTGGTTGAATGCATTGAATTTCCTTGAGAGATTTAGAGTGCATTGTTGTTGATTTGGCTTAAGTTGTCTCGTGTGTGTTAATTCTTCAAGGGATTGGTGCTAGCAAGCTTCATTAAGTATCCTCCTTGTGCGTGGTTGCCATAACCATTGTGTAAGGTTGTAAATGGGAAAAGGTTGAATCCTCATTGGTATTTGGTTCTTGATCTCAAGAGATCAAGGGTTGTTGCCTTGTTGGTTCCAGTTTTCTTTCAACTATCCTTCTATTCTTATTTCTRCATTCTGATTTCTCTATTATCGACTTGTTCTAACATCTTCCATTGTTTTCTTGTTTGTGTTTATGTCTAGATCCGAGCTTTGTGGCTAATCCCCACATCACCTTGGCCTTGGCTGGCTTTGTGGCGCCTGGCGCCTGGCCTGCCGACTTGCTGTTGCTTGCTCTCTTGCCTCGGGTGGCTCTCCTTGCTTGCTCTCTTGCCTCATCCTCCTTCCTCTTCTTCTCATAGGCTTCCATAATCTGCATAGGGTACATAGGCTTAAACACAATTTTTTGCCCATTAAAAGTGAAAGAATATCTATTGCTAAACCCATCATGTACAATCCTCCTATCATATTACCAAGGTCTACCCAAAAGTATATAGCATGCTTGCATGGGCACAACATCACATTAAACAGTATCCTCATAATAACCAAGTGTAATTGTAACCTTAGCTCGCCTATTAACCTTTAATTCACCACAATCATTCATCCAATGCAACTTATATGGCCTAGGTGATAAAATGTAGATAATTGCAATTTAGAAATAAGCTTACTACTAGCAATATTGCAACAACTACCACCATCAATGATCATGCTACAACCGTACCTTTGACTAAGCATCCAGTATGAAATAGGTTTTCCCTTTGATTATCCTCACAAGGGGCTGGTTGGACATGCAAAGCTCTGTTACAAATTAAAGACTCACCATGTTCATACTCAATGCCTTCATCACTATCATGCACATCATGTTCCATTGCAACACTTTCATCAACAATGTCATCTTCATCCTTATCACTCTCACTCTCATATTGGCCTAAATGATTGATAATTAAGATCCAAGTGTTCACACAATCCCTGGCATAATGACATCTACCTTGACATTTAAAGCAAACAACAACTCTAGTCCTAGAAGAGGTAGGGTTAGGAGTACTCCCTTTGGGTTGTGTGGAAGATGGCATGGGTGTCTTGGAAGATGTGGGGCTGGCATTGGGTGGCTCTCTTTCCTTGGTGCTAGGCGCCTCTCGGCCTCGTTGCCTTGGTTCTTCCATGGTGACAAGCTGTTTTGACTTCCCTTGCTCCTTTGGTTCCTTGCTTTAGTCTTTTCTCTCAACTTTGACTACCAAATGGAGCAATTCTGTCATAGACTCATTGGGATACAAGTCAACTTCGCTAGCTAAATAAGAATTCAAAACCCTAAGATACCTTGCCATAGTGGTTTCTTCATCTTCCCTAATATTGGCCTTTACCATGGCCACTTGCATTGCATTATATGTGATGAGGGACCACTCACCACACCACCTATGGTGCCTACATTTGATGGCCCCATGACTAGAGCTAGGGCTAAGAAGATTCAACAAGAGTTGGACAA
>MEJB01000006.1:14306853-14338879 GCA_001752375.1 Rhazya stricta | reverse complement strand
TCATTAGGAAGAATCTTAAGGCTTGGGAAGGTGCCTTACCACATGTAGAGTTTACATATAATAGGGCCATTCATTCTAGTACCTCTTTGAGTCCTTTTGAGTGTGTCTATGGTTTGAATCCTTTAACCCCACTTGATCTTATGCCGTTGCCTATGAAGGAGCGAGCAGATTTTAATGTAGATAAACAGGTGGAGTTCATCAAGGAGTTGCATGCTAGGACAAGGGAGAGGTTGCTGGCCAAGGGACAGCAAGTGGCGGCTAAGGCTAACAAAGGAAGGAGAAGGATTGMTTTTCAGCCCGGAGACCTCYTGAGGGTGCATTTGAGGAATCCTCGAAAGGCACAAGTCCAAGCTGGCGCCTAGAGGAGATGGTCCTTTCTAGATCAAGAGGAGAGTTGGAGACAATGCCTATGTGTTAGAGCTACCAGGAGACTATGGAGTTAGTGCCACATTCAATGTGGGTGACCTTACTCTCTTTGAAGGAGGAGACTTAGACCAAGATGACTCGAGGTTGAGTCCTTTCCAAGAAGAGGAGGATGATGAGGGACCACTCATCACACCACCTATGGTGCCTACATTTGATGGCCCCATGACTAGAGCTAGGGCTAAGGAGATCCAACAAGAGTTGGACAAGGTAGTTGCATTCTACTTGTCCAAGGAGCTAGCTATGTTGGAGGATCTTCCAAAGCCTTATTTGTTGAGCATGGTGGCCATAGGATCACAAGAAGACCTCAAGGATGTTTGAGGATTTTTTTGGGATACGTAATGGATTTTTAAGACATGGTTTTCTAGCTTATTTTATGTTTTATGCATTAGTTTCCTTTATAGCAAGCTCAGCCTCTGGATTCGAACCTGTGACCTCCGTGGTTTGAAGACAAGTAAGCCGCCTAGGTATGAAAGGCTTRCGTGTCTTCACTTTTAAGGAGAATTCATTTGTTTAAAGACACAAAAACACGGTTTCCCTTTTGGTTGAATGCATCAAATTTCCCTTGAGAGATTTAGAGTGCATTGTTGTTGATTTGGCTTAAGTTGTCTTGTGTGTGTTAATTCTTCAAGGGATTGGTGCTAGCAAGGTTCATTGAGTATCCTCCTTGTGTATGGCTGGCCATTGTGTAAGYTTGCAAAGGAAGAAGGTTGAATTCTCATTGGTATTAGGTCCTTGATCTCAAGAGATCAAGGGTGTTGCCTTGTTGGCTATAGTTGTCTTTCAATTATCCTTTCTATTCTGATTTCTTCCATTGCCAAATTTGGTCTAACATCTTCCATTGTTTTCTTGTTTGTGTTTGTGTCTAGATCCAAGCTTTGTGGCTAATCCCCACATCAACTCCTCTTGTTCACATAAAAAGCTTGACATGCCCCACTACACTTAGTTGGTTCTATCAAGTTTTGTTTTAAATGCTCCTCACATTCTGCTCTTGCACTTAAGATCATGAGGTCGTACTTGGGTGAGTTGCTTTTGTAGGATTAACATATTCATTAAGCTTAAAAGGAAGCTTAACAAAGAACTCTTCATTCTTCCATAATGGCCTTGGATGCTAAAACTTATCATGTGAATATGCACACAAAGAAGTAATTTTTGAGATATGAATTTAAATCTGTCAGGTACTTATGTAATAGCAAATGACGAAAATATTGAAATAAATGCTTAAAATGAATCCCCTCACGAAGAATTCCCAATCCTTGTGCTTTGTTAATTGCATTGCGTCCGAGCAAAACATTCTTCTCATGAAGTCAATTTCCATAAACTTTCATCCAAACAACACATTTAGGAAAGAATTTAATTCCAATGGGTCTATTAGATACCAATCCTGCTTCATAGGTTTCACCATTGGCTGTAATAAACTTCGTGTTGGATGGCTCCCAAATGTCTCTTGATAGTAACTCATGATCTATCATGATCTTATAAGCACCAGTATCAACCATAGGTATAGCCTTAACGGGCTTGGCAAACTTGTGGTTGATAATTCACAGAATTAATAGGCATTATAGGATAATTCATAGAAATCTACACATMTGGTTGACAATTCACAGAATTAATAGGRACTATAGGATAAAAAGAAAAGAATTATCTGCACTAATATCAGAACTAGTATTAGAATCACTCCCTATTTCTGATTCTATGGAAAACACTGTATCATCATCTGGTTGACTTTGTTCAGAGTAAACAGATTCAAAATCTGAATTCTGGATGATTGGCCATCAGCTATGAAATTACTTTCATTGCCTTGGGTTTCTTCTGAGGACAATGTTTTGCAAAATGTCCTTTCTGCTTGCAATGTGGCATGGATTGGACTTAAAGTCCTTATAAAACTTCTTCTTTCTGAAATACTTCAAGAAGTTTCTTCCTTTCTTGGATGAAGACTTCTTCTGAAATTTCTTCTTTTTGGAAGACTTTTTGCAGACACGTTTCTCATGTCTTGAATACTAATTTCATACTTCTTAATGCCTTCTTTATAGTATTTTTATTTTTGAAATAATCAGCAATAATGTGCTGAATATGGCATAACCTTTCATGAGCAGTGAGAGTAATCTGATGGATTAGAAGTTCTAAGCTTCTGTTTGCTTCAATCATGAGCTTCTCAATGTTAAGGGTGTAATTTCTATGGAAGAGATGTAAGATAAACTTGTTTTAGATCTGYTGTTTCACCTAGAACATAAAATATTTCAGATGTTCATTTAAAGTTTGTTTAAATCTAAAAGTTTTAAAGAGCAACATTTCATTTTAAAATAAGTATGTCTGAGTTATCTAGCATATAAGAACCAACATTAGCAAACAAGTCACCCATTGAACCAGTTAAGAATTCAACAAGTATGTCAAAAAGGAGTTCTCCCTTTTGAAGACTAGAGTTTATCCAGGCTATGGATTCTTACAATCTTTCTCGTCTCTTGTTGACTAGAATATCATCAATTACAAACCATGGTCCTTTTGAAGCTTCTTTTGTAACCTATGGAGTTTGAGATCTGGCTTGAGAACTTTCAGCTTAATCTTCTTCTTCAATATCCTTAGYAACATAAGGTTCTGAGGGCTGTGTATCAGCCATGAATCACATCCATCTGTTCATCTTTTGAGAAACCTGAATTACCAAAAATTCATTATCATCTAAAGAATTACTATTTTTAGACGAACATTTTGATTTAGATCCTAATGATTCATTTTCTGGAATAGATTTTGGATCTGGACTGGATTCTGGATTAAAAATAATCCCGTTTGTGTCTGCTACCCATGAATTGTTGATGGTCAGATTCTTTTTTCATGGTTTTCTTCTGCTTGTTCTACCTTTCTCTTTCCTTTGTCTCTACCACGTTCCTTTTTTTCTCTTCATTTCTTAATACAAATAATTTTGTATAAATGGGAGGTTTGGATACTTGAGGTGGTGGATAGTATCCTGWCGTTGCCGGAGCTATTACAGGAACAATTGGAAATACTGGAGAGACTGGGTTACAAGTCCTTATAGATAGTAAATGTTGGTGGTGATGGAGGTAGTGAAGATGGAAGGCCTTGCTTATGCCAGTGCCTGTCAGAATCTTCAATTTCTGCTTTGGACCTTCTGATTTGCTCTTTCTGATTAAAAACACTGGACCAAAAAGCCTCATTCAGATCATATATTTTACATCGTGTCAAGTTGATTGAATCTCTCAACCATAGATTGATAATTTTTTTCCAGAGGATATATTTTCTTTTTTTGATGACCTCCACGTTAGAGATAATCCTGTCGACTTTGGTAATATCCTGTTAAAGACTTGATTTTTTGCCAAAGCATTCTAGGTTGCCAGTTAAGAACTTCATTTGATTCCTGAACAGGAATAGATCTCATTATCAATTCCTCTTGCAGTAACAAAAGGTAGAACCAGTTCATTTTGCATAAAATTCAGCAAGGATTGTAGGAAGAAATTCTCCCTTCTATAGGTTGGAATTGATCCAGGCTACGAACTCTTGCAGTCTTTCTCGTCTTTTTTCAACTGGAACATCATCAATTGTGAACCATGAACTCTTTACTGAAGAAAATTCTTTCTTTAAATGCTCAGGCAGTGATTGAATAGATTGTGTCTGGCAAGTTTCTTCTTCATCATCAATTCTTCCTCTACATAGGAAGATTGTGGATAAGCCATTAGAACAGCAATGACATCTACGGTTTCTGATTCATCACTTTTGAAGATATTAGAAACATCACCAGAAGATGATTCTGTCATTATTTATGTATCAGGAGAATCGTTAAATGGGAGTTATTTGTTCATCGTGACAAGGAAAAAGAGAAACAGGATTAGGCATATCAACAGCAAGCTGTTGAAAATCTTCTATCTTAAATAGATCTTCTTCTTCCTGTCCATTTTCCTTTTTCCTTTTCCCTTGCAAATCTTCTTGCTTATTCATGTTTTTCTTTTTCTTTTCTCATCTGTTCACTGTGCTCCACAAAAAGATAGTAGCAATCCTGAGAGTTCTCYAAGGAACATGAATATAGTAACCTTGTGGAGATATTGGTAAATTTGGGAACACAGATGGAACAATAGTAGATGCCTACATATGGAAACATATAAGATGTATCTGGCCTTTGTTCTATAAGAAGTAATCTGAGGAAGATGCYATGGTAGACATTGTGATTGTCTATGCCAATATGCATCTTGAATTTCAGGTTTCATTATTTCCTGTTCTTTTTATCAAGCATAGGATCAACTATTCCTATTCTGATCATATCATTCCAATCTCTATCAAGATTGTTGAATCGGTCAATCTTGGAAAGAAAAACTTTTTCTAGCGGATCAACATTCTTGTTGATGGTCTCTACATCAGAAATAAATCTATCAATGTTAGAGTCTATTTTGTATAGTGCTTGATTTTGAGCAAGAGCATTATGTGTTTGCCAATTCAGAACTTCGTATGATTCTTGATTTGAAATACTTCTTCCAAATGATATATTCCTTTTTCAGTCACGAAAGAAGTGGCCGTGACTTCCCTTTGTTCATCTCTTTTCCTAGACAATGGAGGAAACCCAGAGGGTGAAAACATCATACAAGGTATAGGCTGTACCTGAGGAACTTCCTTAACATACGGAGACTTGTATGTGTTTGATCTGGACAAAATTGGAGGCTTGAACCGTTGAATATTGATARGAAGATGTATAGGTTCTTTTTGGCAAAGTTTCATAAAGATTTGGCCTCTTTATGGGAGATCTAATAATCTTTTGAGGTTGTAGAGGATCTTCATCATCTTAATCATCAGGATAATTTGTTCTGAGCTCACATGCTTTTTTCTTCTTTTTTGTTTTGGATTTGTTGGGAAAATCTTCATCTGACTCATACTCATCACKTGAACAATCTGGGTCACATATAGTTCTATCAACATCCCAAAGAAAGTGTGCATTGATATGGCTAGAGTATMACATCTTCCCAGTTGGAGAAAATGAGCTAAAACGAATATTCCTTTGAAACTTAGCATCCTTATGATCTACAGGACGAATCACGAATTGTGAAATGTAGTTCTGGGAGCTTCTTCTTTAGGAATCACAAAATATTGAGATATACTTTCATCACTTATTCCTAAAAGAGTTGATGAAGTGGATTGTACTGATTGCTGAGATCTATGTAAATTTTCGTAATTAGTTATCCAAATTTTAGGGATCAATTRATGAAAATCTGACCTGGAGATCTCCTTTGAATCTGTACAACAGTAGAGACTTCTAGATTAGTATCAGCAAGGACCATAAAAGCATTGGAAGAGCCTCTCTTCTGAAGGTCTAGAGAGTGATTCTGTAGTCTATACACCGTTTGATGGTGAAGTGTGGCTATGATGGCATTTAATAAAAGCAGATCCTATGAGTGCATACTCGTAGTAGTAAACATGGAATCTAAAAGAGCAATCTTTGCTGAGGTTGGTAACCCTTTCCTACAGCTAAAAGTTAAGACAATGCAAACAATACCAAAGTGTAGGTGTGTATAACCTTCTCTCTTCCATTGTTGGACCATATCAGGAATAATATTAAGGGTCATATATTGCTCATGTGWCGAGTAAGGAGTATCACTGGTTCCTTGCAGAAGATTCTACATATTCTTTCGTTGACTCAAGAGTTGCRTAATGGATCMTATTCCAGATGGAAAAGAACCACGAGAATGGTAATATTGTTGGGATTGATTTAAGGAGGAATTGACTCTTCTATTCTGGATGACTCCAGAATAGTTTTGAACACTATCAAAAAAACCTATATTGGCAGAATTTAAAGTTGTAAGTGGTAAAGATAAACTACTAGAAATTTGAACAAGATCTGAAATACTAGAAGTATTACCAGTTGTGAGAGCTGTGACTCTGAGAAAAKTGTCTCTTTACTCCTCTGTATTCAATTATAACATATTCAATCTCTTCTTCTCCAAAAGAAGACTTTTGGAAGCTAGACAGTTCATTGTACTAGCTCTGATACCATGGCGGGAGTTAAGAAGCAACAGCAATAAGGAAGAGTAGTACTCATCACCTACTTTTAGTGGTCTTGGGTACTTTCAGTGGCGCTCCTAACCTATTTTCCCCTCTATGTTGTTTTCAGAAAASTCATCTCACTCATCTGCATTTACCAGKTACTTATAGACCACAAACAAGGATCGATATTTAGTGATGAAATTTCCTTGAAAAAATAAAGAATATTGCTATAATGAATCTAGATTTTCAAGAGACAAGGAAATTTCTTAGCAGACCATAGTGTGCCCTTTCATTACAACAAGMAATCCGGACTTCAAACTTCTATCAACTCTAATTGAATAAAAGATACGCATCCAACTAAAAAACAAGCATCRGGARGACTTCAAACTTCTATTGAATCTAATTACTAAAATATAAGCATCCCATAAAGTCACTTTATGGAAGTAACTTTTATGAAGCTTAAAAAAAGTAAAAAATATACACCACAGCACGACAAACAACTTTAACGAAAGCAACTTTTATAAAGCTATTTTTAGAGAAGTCAAAAATATACACCACAACACAACTAACGACTTTAATAAAGTAGCTTTAATCAGCATCATGATAGTGATAGTACTCTTCGAAGAACGATTCATCCCAATACAGGCCATATCCATCCCAGTTAATTACACGTGTTCAAATGCAAGAGGTCTGTCATGCTGAAACCTGGTGGCTCTTTTTTGAGTATCATTCTGAGGACCAAGATGTGTTGTCTTTGGAATAAATCTATCTTTTGGAGATATCTATGAAGTAAATTTCCCATTCAAAGTAGAAACATATTGGTCAAGCTATTGTAAACCTTGACGATCATTTTTGATTGGCTGATCAAATCTGTAAACTCCTTTGATTTAAGATTGAGGTCTTGCTCTATAGCCATAAGAAATAGGTGATAATTTCTCTCTATGAAGTTCACATGGCCTTCTCACACTTAGATATAAAGATGGTTAAGCTGCTTCTGTATACTTATCTAACCATTCTTCAGGAGTTGCATACCACAGTAGATAGTGCCAACGATGATCACCATAATGTTTTGGCTCTGTCATGAAGGCTTTAAGATCAATTATATTGAGTTTAATGGTATGATAAAATAAAGTTGAAACACACCATAAGTACCAATATCCATTTTGAGTTACACATTCTAAGACAGTGATAACATTTTTCCATGGATACTGAAAATCAAAGATAGGGTTAACAAAGGCATTTGGTCTTTCTTTAAAGTATGCATGATGATAATAAAACAAATGCTCTTTTGCATGCTTTATCAATTCAGGAACAGAAGGTGTATCAGAGACCCCTGATGGGAAGGATAAGTTAATTTGGTCAAGGTAACAAAGCAAAGGGATAGGTTGAGAACATTTCTTTGTAAGCACACTAGCAGATTTATCATGCTTTTACATGATAGACAATTTTTTGTTTGAGATAAAAGATCAGCTAAAATATTGTTTTTCCCTTTCACATGCTGAACTTTGAATTGGCATCTCAAGAACCAATCCTTCCATCTTAAAATCTGAGCCTATGGAATCATCTTGTTTTTAAAGTCTAGGATTTTATGGAAGGATGAATTACCCACGAAAATATTAAATTCATGTCCTATCAAATGAAACTCAAACCTCTTTATGCTACTTGACTGCCAAGATTTTCTTTGATTATTGTGCAGTAGTGTTCTCYGCCTCTTTGAATTGACCGTTTGCATGTCCACAATAGTACCGCTTCCCCTCAAATTTTTCAAGTAACAAAATTCAATACTAACATCCATCGGTAAGATCCTGAGACCTGTGGTTGAAATTCTGAGAGATATCAGTTGCTTGCATAATTCTTTGAGTTTTAGAACAACCTTGGTTTGATCAGAGCCCCAAGTGAGTGGATTTTTTCTAAGTAATCTGGAAGATGGCTGSTATAATGAGAAACTCTGGGTATGAAGGTTTTCATATAGTTGATAAGCCTAAGGAACTGTTTGATGAGGGACCACTCACCACACCACCTATGGTGCCTACATTTGATGGCCCCATGACTAAAGCTCGGGCTAAGAAGATCCAACAAGAGTTGGACAAGATAGTTGCATTCTACTTGTCCAACGAGCTGGCTATGTTGGAGGATCTTCCTAAGCCTCATTTGTTAAGCATGGTGGCCATAGGAGCACAAGAAGACCTCAAGGATGTTTGAGGATTATTTTGGGATATGTAATGGATTTTTACGACATGGTTTTCTAGCTTATTTTATGTTTTATGCATTAATCTCCTTTTATAGTAAGGTAAGCCACCTAGGTATAGAAGGCTTTCTTGTCTTCAATTTTGAAACTTAGAATTCATTTGTTTAAGAACAAAAAAACATAGTTTCCCTTTTGGTTGAATGCATCAAATTTCCCTTGAGAGATTTAGAGTGCATTGTTGTTGATTTGGCTTAAGTTCTCTTGCGTGTGTTAATTCTTCAAGGGATTGTGATGAGGGACCACTCACCACACCATCTATGGTGCCCACATTTGATGGCCCCATGACTAGAGCTAGGGCTAAGAAGATCCAACAAGAGTTGGACAAGGTAGTTGCATTCTACTTGTCCAAGGAGCTAGCTATGTTGGAGGATCTTCCTAAGCCTCATTTGTTGAGCATGGTGGCCATAGGAGCACAAGAAGACCTCAAGGATGTTTGAGGATTCGTTTGGGATATGTAATTTAAAGACATGGTTTTCTAGGTTATTTTATATTTCATGCATTAGTTCCTTTATAGCAAGGGATTCTAGTCGGATCTAGAGTTTAAAGACAAGTAAACCACCTAGGTAAGTCAGATCTGGAGTTTGAAGGCAAGTGAACCACCTAGGTATAAAGGGCTTCCTTATCTTCACTTTGAGAGGTAGATTTTCGTGGGTGAAGAACACAAAGAAAACACTGTTTTCCCTTTTTGTTGAATGCATTGAATTTCCTTGAGAGATTTAGAGTGCATTGTAGTTGATTTGGCTTAAGTTGTCTTGTGTGTGTTAATTCTTCAAGGGATTGGTGCTAACAAGCTTCATTAAGTATTCTCCTTGTGCGTGGTTGCCATAACCATTGTGTAAGGTTGTAAAGGGAAGAAGGTTGAATCCTCATTGGTATTTGGTTCTTGATTCAAGAGATCAAGGGTTGTTGTCTTGTTGGTTCCAGTTTTCTTTCAACTATCCTTCTATTATTATTTCTCCATTCTGATTTCTCCATTGCCAACTTGTTCTAATATCTTCCATTGTTTTCTTGTTGTGTTTGTGTCTTGATCCGAGCTTTTTGGCTAATCCCCACATCAAATTGGTATCAGAGCTTTGGTTGACATCAAACACATCTCTCTATCTCAAAAAAAAAAAAAATTGAGAGTTTATTCCCATTGTGGAGTCTTGAGTTGTGGTTAACATCAAACACATCTCCCACAACAAACACATCTCTATCTCGAAAATCACAAAAAAAAAAAAAAATTGAGAGTTTGTTCCCATTGTGTTGTCTTGAGTTGTGGTTGACATTAAACACATCTCTATCTCGAAAATTTAAAAAAAAAAATTGAGAGTTTGTCCCCATTGTGGAACTTGAGTTGTGGTTGACATCAAACACATCTTCTATCTCGAAAATAAAAAAAAAAATTGAGTTTGTCCACCATTACTGAATCTTGAGTTGTGCTTTGCATTTCTCACCATATTGTTGTTGTTCTTTGTGTGTTAGGATCATCCCAAGTCTATTGGCATGCCAAAACTCACCTTGAAGCAGATCTTTGGAGCTTGAGAGTCGCCAAGCCCACCTAACTAGGTGCCTAGCCTTTGTTCACACAAAGATCACCAAACACACCATCCAAGACCATCATACCACCTTGCCTTCATCCATCATAACCCTACATTACCTACCTAAGCCGCCCTAACCACCCCCAGGCCAATGAAAGAAAAGAAGAAGAAGTCCTATCTTGTATTTTATTGTTGAGACAAAAAAAAAAAAAGAAGAAGAAGAAAAGAAAAGAAATTCAAAAAAAAAAGAAAAAGAAAGAAAGAAAAGAAGAGTCTCCTACCTATTCTATAGTATGGGGTTGACATGGTTAGTTTCTAACGTAAGATTAAATTTGGATCGAATGGAGGCATATCCATGGGTCTTAGGTCAGGCTAACCAAATTTTGACCTGTTTACCCAACTTAACTCAGTTGGCCCACTTAATTACTACTAACTAWTCTTAAACATATCAAACTGACCATCCAAATTCACATAAATAGTAWTAGTAATAAACTAGTTCACATAAAATTCTTAAAAGTTGGAACAATATAATCTCTGGTATTACTATACCCTCCCCCTTAAAAGAATCTCGTCCTCAAAATTAGAACTCAGCGAAGAGGTGTGGATACTTAGACCGCATCTCGSTCTCTCTCTCTCCCATGAGGCCTCTTCGACTGCATGGTTCCTCCATCGAAACTAACTAGCGGAATCTTGTTCCTTCGCAATTCCTTCTCTACTCTCTCCAGGATCCTTACTGGCGATTCTTCATAGGTTAAGTCTTCATGAAGGTCTAATAATTCGTAGCTAAGGATGTTAGAAGTGTCTGAGACATACTTACTTAGCATAGAGACACGGGACACATTATATACTCCCGCTATTGAAGATGGCAATGCAACCCAGTATGCTAGTTGACCCGCCCTTCCCAAAATCTCAAAGGGTCCAACAAGARGAGGACTTAACTTCCCTTTCTTCACAAATATCATAACTCCTTTAATGGGAGCCACCTTCAAGAAGACCTTATCTCTCACACTGAATCGAACTTTGAAAATCCTTAATTTTTGACTTTGATTTTTGATTATTTTTGAAAAATCTACTTTATTTTTTCCGTAAAATAATTTATTACTTATATTAGCTTTCATTTTTGTCCAAATTTCAGCTTAGAACGTTTTCTAAAAACCCCAAACTGCCATCATGTTTCTTGTCTTCATCTTAGCCACTRTGTTCATCATCAAATCACAGACGTTGCCCTAGATTCTCGATTCAATCTTACTATCAATCAGCCATCAATGCATGTTAAGTATTTGACAGGAAGTTTGCATGGTTCGCATATATATGTGGCCAGTTTTGGTGAGTCTTTTAGCATGATTTTACAGCTGCTATTCATTCAGTTTTGGATAGTTCTTAGCAAACAAACTACAGCTGTTATGCTTTGAATTGTGTTGTCCAATTGCCGTGAAGTTTCAGCTAGAAAATGGACAGCGAACCATGGTGAGCTCTCAAGCTTTGGTAGTGGATTGCTTGAGGTTTAGATTTGCTTGAGGTTTAGACAGCTGTTTATTGAGGTGACATTTGCCCATGTATTGAAGAAGTAAAGTTGGAATTGTTTTCTTCATTCTTGCATGAAAATACCGACTAACTCBACTTCAATTCAACTGGTTTCATCTTCTCTTTTCCAGCCTTGGAAATCTCCGCTGACATCCTCTATATATAATTAGCTTGATTTCACCTTCAATTCTGTCCATATTTGACCAATTTTCCTACTCTTTTTTTCATGTGTCAACAAAACCAACAACATTTCTCTACTTCTAAAAGCGGCCGAAAACTGCTTCCTTTAAGCTAAACTTCCGGCTCTTCTTTTGCAAAATTGTAGCCATTCACTCTCTCTTTCTGCAAGTCTAAAACTTGTCATTATTCCATCCATTTTCGTTGCTGAATTAGTCAGTAACTTAGGTTTGAATTCATGTTAAGCTTGAAACTATGGTTACGATTTATATAACATTGCTCTGTGAGTGTAGTTGTTTTCAGGAATTTGGATTATTGCATGGGTATTGGGTGAATATTCTGAGAGAATGATTATAGTGTTGTCATGATGTGAATATAGGGTTTTTAAAATTTTTCGTTAGGTGCACAATGTTAAAATTTAGAAAGCATAAAAGATGAGCATTAGGGTTTATTCTGGCCAAARTAAAATTGTCATCCAATTTCAGCTCGTCATAAAAACCCTATTACTTGGTGAAATTTAACTTGTAATACATGGTTGGAAATCCACAGATCTTAGTAGATTTTAGTGAAAATTTCATCCAATTTAAACTTGTAAAACTCATGATATGAGTTGATCTTTACACTSTGGTCAATCTGGCTGATTTAACCTAACTTGTGCAATTTTTCTTTAAATCTGGATTTATTCAGACTTTTTAAGTTCATATTTTTGCATAGATTTAAAACTTTATGTTAGGATTATTTTGGCACCAATTCCATTAAGAAACCCTGAGTATTTTGGGAGTAATGCCCYAAATACCACAAGCTATCCATTATGTGAAAACCGATTTCAAAACCTACCATTCTTATCTCAAAATTTTCTGACCAGATGCACTTTATATACTATAAGTTATTTTATAATACAAACTTTCATTTTATGAATGACCTGAGCCAGGAAAATATCTATTGTTGCAAAAATAATTTTTCTAATGAAATGGGTTAAACGATAAAGCCGAGATTATTGTGAAACGATTTTTAGGTTATGACTTGGATGTCATTTATTGAGATATATTACTAAGAATATCTCTTGTGAACGTTTTCTAGGAAAGACAGTCAATAGACTTTCTGATTAATCAAAGTCACAGATGAGTTCCTCAACTTTTAAAATTTTGGAAACGTGCTTAAGTGTACTATAGATATGATTTTTAGAATTCTCGTACGCTTAAATTTCCCATCAGCTATTTTATTCCACAAAAGAATTTTGAGTTACCTCCAAATTCTTGTTTTGCAAATTGCAAAAGATGGAATTTCTTGAAATTATTTTTTGATAAAATCTTGTTCGTTGGAAATTATTAGTGCAAAATTTATGGAAATCTGTTCAGGGAAAAATTTCAAACCATGAATGACATACTTGTAATCTCTACCAATTAATTATTGCTAAGTGATACTGAAAATGTATTGATGTCACTATTGAATTGATTGCTTGAATTTGACGAAATTGGAATTAAGTACTCAATTGGTAAGCTATGAATAACTAGTCCAATGGGAAAATACTATGCTTGGCTGGTTCCCAATACGAGTACCTCTTGAGCTAGTCCGAGCGTCAGTATCACAGTGGACCAACCTTTGGCCAACGATTTAGCTATCATGGCAGAGCTAGAATGCATCAGGTAGACGTTCATTTCATTATGCACCCAGGTCTAARTGTGGATATCCATACCCTTGACTAGGAGGTTTAACTTGGGGGTGGGTGATCCTTTGTACCCTAGCTAGCGGGTATGAAGCGGTAAGGTAGAAAAATGCATGTTTAATTATGAAGTGATAAGGCAGGTAATGCTAAACGCCATAGAGTTTTACRCCACGATAACTGTGCATGTTCATGTGACTCATTCTTATTGCAAATGTTTTATTTAATACTCTGATCAAATACATCATCTACCAAAGGTTTTACAACGGCGATACAATTATTATTATATCCTTGAACATGTGTTTTCCTAAATTCGCTCGCAGATCGTGAGGCGTCTGGTTTTAGGGATGAGAGCCAGAAATGTTAAGTGTTAGATCATACCTACTTCGTTGAGTTGTACTTCCGCTATTTTCATATGGATTCTATCTTTTTGAGTGACTGCCAAGAGGCAAGTGGTGACTCATTCTGCCCCAATCATACCTACGGTCGGGGTGGGGGGTGCCACAGGTGGCACCAGAGCCAGGTTATGAACCTAGCAGGACTTGTGGAGATAGTCGTTCAATATTAGAGCACCAAACATGAGCTTGGGTAGAAATTGATATGATCACAGTGATTTTTTGACTAGGATTATATGCTTAGTGGAAGAAATATCGGAAAATTTCCGATAGGAGTTCATATGAGAATTTATGACTAATATGCTTGGTAGTGTTATTGTTGAGTTTGATCGATTAGGGTGTATAAATATGGCACCTCAGACACGAACAAGTGGCCAACAGAATACCTCTGAACCAAAGGGTAGAGGAAGGCCATGTAAGACAACTGTAAATAGGATTGAGAGTGACTAAAGGCATGATGCAACTCCCCTTAGACAGACTACACGAATCCCAATTGAGGAACTAACAGTAGCACTTGCATTGGATAYGATGACGACATTAGTGGAGATGGCCTTACAAGGCAGGCCTTTAGGACCAGTTCAGTGAAGTGAGGAGGACGAAGCATTACAAAGATTCTTGAGATTCCAACATCCCAAATTTTTTGAAGAAACGGATGAGAAGACAAGGTAGAACAATGGTTGGAATAAATGGAAGACATATTCTGAACTTTGCAGTACACAAATGTAAGGAGAGTGGTATTTACAGCCTTTAGACTGACAGGACCTGCCCGAGAATGGTGGAAAGACAAGGCAAAACAATATACTGGGATATGTTCATGGAAGAATTAGAGAAAGAGTTCATATCTCTAGCCAGTACATCATCAAATTTTGAAGGTTATCTAAGTATTGTCCTGCAACTGATTGACACCGAGAAACATAAAACCCAGCAGTTTATCAAAGGCCTGCGACTTGAGTTGCAACAAGCTTTGGCACCAATTCCACCAACTGCTTATAATATTGTTGTAGAAGTTGCAAATCACATCGAAAACACGATAAGATATTGGAGGCCAGCAGATGAAGCCTAGGGCAAGGAAGATTGTTTAAAAAATGCCCTAATGATAGAACATGGCAAAGGCGTCTGGACYATCTTAGGAAGGGAAGGAATAATCCTCATATTCCTCAACCACCTCCAGGACCCAAAATCATATTTGAATATTGCTGCAGGTGGGGACATCGAGAAGCACAATGTAGGAGGAAGAATCACTAGTTTTTCCTCTGTGAGAGTCTTGAACATTTTGCCCATGCATGTCCACAACCAGACCAACCTTCCTTGGGAAAGTTCAAGAACTAAACCAGTCGGACTTCGAGCTTTGACAATAAACAAAATTGGGAGATCTCCTGCCAAGGCATGGGTCTTTGCAATGGAGAAGGGAGATGTGACTGAAAATTCTAATGTGGTGGAAGGTACTTTATTAATCTTTTGTCATGAAGCTTGAATTTTAGTGGCCGGGATCCATTCATTCATTTATTGCCCCCACACTTTAAAAAATATTTGCCTAACACCCCTACTGAATTAATGAGTCATTACTTAGTGAGTACTCTGATGGGAGAAACTATAACTACCGATATAGTATTTCCGGAGTGTGAATTATTGTAAGGAAAACTTTACTTCTGGAAATTCGATAGTACTACCCTTTAAGGATTATGATGCAATACTAGGCATGGATTGGTTGTCTCAATATTATGCACACTTTGTTTGTAGAACAAAGACAGTTAAGTTTGAATTGCCAGAAGGTGTAGGTAAGTCTAGGAACTTGATCYTTTTAGGGGTTAAGGCTAGGAAGTTACTTAAAAGGGTTCCCAAGGATATCTAGCCTATTTGATCAATCAATCAACAAACATGAAGAACATTGAGGCAGTACTTGTAGTAAAAGAATACACAAACGTATTTTCTTCGTACTTAACTTCSTTAGCTTATGTAGAGTTCCATATAGACTTGATTCATGATGCAGAGCCCATCTCGAGAACTCTATATCGAATGTTGCCAGCATAATTAAAGGAGCTGAAAGAACAACRGCAGAAGCTATTGGAAGCAAGAATTTATCAGACCAAGTGCATCACCTTGAGGAACTTCGGTGTTGTCTGTCAAGAAGAAAGATAAATCTTCGAGAATGTTCATCAACCATCTTCGGGGTGAAATAACACAGAGATGAGCATCTTCTCTTAAGCTTTTCGAAGGGAACATGTTCTGAAATTGTAATACCCAAAATTTTTTCTTTATTAATTTTGTCTGATTTCGCGCGAAATTGTGTGCCAACTAGGATTAGAAATTTTATATGTGATTAATATCTTGAAATCACACGTTTAATAAGTACAAAAATATTGTCCGCGTCGAATAAAAGTCATTGGTTGGTTAAATGCTAGACTAGTGGGCCTATTTATTTCTTAGTCGGAAGTTGGGCTTTTTATTGAAAGGAAGCCCATTATATTTAATTTAAGGATTTAGGGTTAAATTTGGATGGGAAGGCCCGAAAGGTTTGGYTTACGGCCCAAAATATATTAAAAAAGAAAATATATATAAGAAAATAAAAAGAATAGAAAAGAAAAGAAAAGAAAAAGGAAAAAAAACCCATCTTCTTCCTCACATAACCCTAAGCCGCCGACGCCGTTGTGCCACTCCTTGCTCTGCCTGACCTYACYCTACTTGTTGTGGCTTTTCCTTACTCCTTCTTCTCTCTTCTCTGCATTCTCTACCAACGCCGCAACCGGCCACGGTCTGATCGGTGACAGGATTTGGTTGTAGCGATTCCATCGTGCCATCGATCTACTGCCACTGCCAAGTCCAAAGCCTCGATCTGGAGACATTGTCGTCTCTCCTTACAGCAGCTCGTTTGTTCACAGCGCTAGTCCAAAACCATCACTGTGTGCCGCTCAACTAGCTCGCGGACGTTCAGCCAGGAGGATCCATGTCTACCAAATCCATACCCYCTRAGGATGAAGCAGTCCGCCTCCAGATCCGATAAGCCATCTTCTTCTTCTTCTTCTCTGAGCGACACCATTAGCCAGATCTGCCATCGTCATCCTCTCTCCTTCTCTGCGCGACTGAATCTATGCGACACCATTCGCCAGATCTGCCGTCACCATTTTCTTCCTTTGCTCAACAGCTTTTCCCTTCGAACTAAAGCCAGAATCTCTTGCCGTTGGCCGTCACTTTGCTCTCTGTCCTTGCCGCTCGTGTTGCCAAACATTGCCACTGCYAATCTACCCGTTGCGATCGAGATCGTGACTCACTGTGGACCAGAGTTCTGTTGCTGCGTGGATAAGGAGCAATAACTAGTATAGTGCCCAATAATGCCCAGCAGTGCCCAGCACCGGTAGGTGCTCTGGTCGTGCATCAAGGAGCAGCACCTGTTGCAGCACCCAGTGCCTGTGCCAAACACCAGGCAACCAGCAAGCACTAGGCGCCCAGTAGCACCAGGCGCTAGCAGGCATCGCCCAGTAGCACCAGGCGCCCAGTGCTAGGCACCCAGATGCTATCGTGCGCGCCGTTTGAGCGCATGCCCGGGAATCCAATACCCTCCGGCAACATTTGGATATCGTGAACCTAAAGGTGAAGATGTTAACACTTGACATTGAAATTTATGACTTGTACATAATTATACCCTGAAGTGAATTAGTGAGAGAACATAGTTTAGGTTTATACCTGAGCTAAGGAGTCGAATTGTACCCTTAAAAAGGTGATATTCGATAATATGGAACTAAATATGGATTTACAAATTAATAAAGGACATTCTTAGATTAAACACATAATATCTAAGTTGGGATGATCGAACTAAGTAGACTTTCTTTCTGTAATCACAATTAGGTCATTTCGAGGCCTTACGTTGAGAACGGTTGAAGGAGTTCACATCACGATTTAAGTAGGAACCCATTAACGTAAAGGACTCCGGATAAATAAATCCTCACATCTCATTAATGTTATGAATGAATGTAATTGAACTCTTTTAGTTGGTCTAATATGTTGTGTATGGAATTGTACGTTGAGGTATGTAAATTGCGTGGAATGTTACATGTGTTCATATCCTGTATTACTTTTATGCCAAATGATAAGTTATATACTGTTTCATATCTTGTACTGTTTGTCGAATAATATGTTATGTACGATTGTATGCATTCCATGTCATGAGCATATAGTTAGACTTCTACATCACTTCTGACATGAGCCATTCTCACATTTAGGAAGTGAATGGTTTAGGGAATGGAATTTTAAAGGAAAATGTTAAAATTTTCGGAAAGGAGCATAAATCTAGCCACGAAAGATGTGAGTGGGAACTGGGGCATGGGGGACCGAAGCACCCGATCCTACCCTCTTGGAGGGTAGGTAAGAATGTAATGTTCACCTCCTTGGAGGTGAAAGTATGGAAGGAAAAGAAATGTAATTTTAACCGCTTTGCAGTTCTACCGGTAGGAATGAAATCGGGTTCCAACTAAGATGGCCCAGTACAAAGCTTAATGACTAGGCGTTACATTCTAGTGAGCTTACGAATGAAAGGAAATGGATTGTTTTACAAATTATAAATTTTGAAAGAAAGATTTTTTTTGTAAAGAGTTTTTGAAAAAGAAATGTTTGGAAAGTTTTTCATGTTAAAGGCAGAAATTTTATAATTTCATGACATYTAGGACATGTTTATGCATTCATGCATGAGGTTTACTTAATGGGCTTTTTAGCTCATTCCTTTTCTTTTATTTGTATTTCAAATGATGTGTAGCCAGATGGGGCGAGAAGGTCACTTATGGGCAAGCTATGATACCTGGGAACATGTTTCTAATGAGGGACCACTCACCACACCACATTTAATGGTCCCATGACTAGAGCTAGGYCTACGAAGATCCAACATGAGTCGGACAAGGTAGTTGTATTCTACTTGTCCAAGGAGCTAGCTATGTTGGAGAATCTTCCTAAGCCTCATTTGTTGAGCATGGTGGCCATAAGAGCACAAAAAGACGTCAAGGATGTTTGAGGATTATTTTGGGATATGTAATGGATTTTTAAGACATGGTTTTCTAGCTTATTTTATGTTTTATGCATTAGTTTCCTTTTATAGCAAGCTAAGCCACCTAGTATAAAAGGCTTCCTTGTCTTCACTTTTGGAACTTAGAATTCATTTGTTTAAGAACACAAAAAAACACYGTTTCCCTTTTGGTTGAATGCATCAAATTTCCCTTGAGAGATTTAGAGTGCATTGTTGTTGATTTGGCTTAAGTTGTCTTGTGCGTGTTAATTTTTCAAAGGATTGGTGCTAGCAAGCCTCATTGAGTATCCTCCTTGTGCATGGCTGCCATGGCCATTGTTAAGGTTGSAAAGGGAAGAAGGTTGAATTCTCATTGGTATTTGGTTCTTGATCTCAAGAGATCAAGGGTTGTTGCCTTGTTGGTTCTAGTTTTCTTTCAATTATCCTTTCTATTCTGATTTCTTCCATTGRCGACTTTYGTCRAACATCTTCCATTGTTTTCTTGTTTGTGTTTGTGTCTAAATCCAAGGTTTGTGGCTAATCCCCATATCAATTTCAGATCAATTTTATGTAATAAGATAATTATTTTTTTGAATGGTTTAAATTATTGAGGTTTTCGCAATTTTTGTTTTGAATAAATGTGGGGATAGTGAGGATTTGTTAAAACACATTTTTACTCTTTTGGATATTATTAAGTTTTAAATGGATAGTTGATTAATTGCGAGTAGAYTGACGTAATATTCTTAGCTTAGGACAGTTCCTAGTCCGAGGGTGTTACGGTAATAGTATCAAAGCTTAGGATTTTAAAATCAATTCTGTAGACTTGATAAGAGAAAGACTTATAAATTTCTAAAAAGTATATGGGTATCAAGCCATGCCACAAGCTTCCCTTCCTAGACCATCTGGTAAGTCTGTATTTTGATTTAAATTCTCAAATGAGTTGAATGTTAAGTGTTATAATATATCTTGATTTTGCTTTAAATTTTGGGTAAAGAATAATGTTTGATGCTATAATCATGCACTATGTCTGTGTATAAGTTCTTACACGATAAATTTTTCGGTTTAGTAATGGTTAGTACTATGCGTTCTCAAGCCCAAGACGGGGCYGTTCAACCCCAAGACGATAAGGCAGATAGTACCCATGCAGCATAAGGGACTCCAATGACCATGGAGGAAATGACTGCCTTTGGACAGGCTAGCCAGTCGAGGAGGAGCGAAACACGGGAATAAGGGAAGATCTCGAAATTTAAGAGGCTCGCCTCACCGCCATTCTTAGGTACCACTGACCCTGTGGAAGCCGAGAATTGGCTGACAGAGATACAAAAAACCTTCTCTGTCATGTGATGCTCAGGGGAAGAGAAGGTTGACCTTGCTCCATACATGCTCCAAGGGGAGGCCTATGACTGGTGGTTGATGGTTCAACGCCAGCATGAGGGAAATACTAGCCCCTTCACTTGGGAGATGTTTATCGAGGCCTTTAATGATAAATATTTTTCCAAGAGCATACGACAGTAGAAGGAACATGAGTTTGTGAGGCTGGAACAGGGAAGCCAATCTGTCAGTGAGTATGAAGCTGAGTTCGTGCGATTAGCCAAATTTGCTCCTGATTGGTTGCTACGGAGAAAAGAAGAGCAAGGCGATTTGAAGAGGGTCTAAGGCCTCAGATTAAGCTAGCAGTGATCCTATTTGAGCTTTCTTCGTACCGAGAGGTTGTTAATAAATCTCTCTTTGTAGAGAGGGCTCAAATGTTGAGTAAGGAAGAGTTTAGGAGTCCACCCACGAATTAGAGATTTAGAGGTGAAAATCCTAAGGGTGGTCAGAAGAGGAGGTATGATTAAAGGAGTAGGCAAGGAAATCAGTAAGGCAAACAGCAGAAAAGAGTTTGCTCCAAATGTGGCAAAGAACATATGGATGAGTGCCTKTTTGGCAAGAGGGTGTCCTACAAGTGTGGGAAGCCAGAACATTTTGTTAGGAATGTCCTGGTGGAAGTGGTGGAGTGTTCTTCAACTGTGGAAAGCTCGGACACCTAGCCAAGGACTGTAGAGTGGCGAAGTGAGCTGCTCAGGCACGCGTCTTCACCATGACGAAGAAGAAGGCCGATGAAGCATCGACCGTAATGTCAAGTACCTATAGCTTTAAAATTTCGTAAATTCAATTATTGTGAATGATTGCATGAGTTTAAGATTACCTATTATGTAGGCACTTTATCTATGTGTAATACATCTGCCAATATACAATTTGATTTGGGAGCTACCCACTCCTTTGTCTACCCTGTTTTCGCTGAGAAACTTCGAACCTCCTATACACGTATGGATACACTGCTTGGTGTGTCCACACCTTTTGGGGAAGTCATGAAGTTGGAGTACGTGTTGAAGAATTGTACGGTAGCACTGGATGTTAACGAGCTAATAGCAAAGCTCGTAGTGTTGGACATTCAGGAGTTTCATGTCATTTTAGGCATTGATTGGCTATCAAAGCATCTTGCCACAATTAACTGCCGCAAGAAGAAGGTTAAGTTTGGTCCGCCTGGGGAGCTACAGTTCTGCTATGTCGGGACGAGGGTGAAACTGTCCATCCCAATAATATCCGCCATAAAGTCCCATTGGATGATTAAGAAGGGTTGCACTGGCTATCTGGCTTCATTAGGGGAGATTCCTGAAACAGAGCTCTCGATCGAACAAATTCCAATTGTTCGAGAATTTGTGGATGTGTTTTCGAATGACCTTCGAGGTTTAACACCGGTAAGTTGCCATTGATTTGGCGCCTAGAATGGCACCYATCTCTAGGGCACCCTATCGAATGGCTCCTGCGAAACTTAGGAGTTGAAGGAGCAATTGCAGGACCTCATGGATAAGGGTTTCATCCGACCTAGTTTCTCGCCGTGGAGTGCACCTGTACTATTTGTGAAGACAAAGGATGGATCGATGAGGTTATGCATAGACTACAGAGAGTTGAACAAGGTACGATAAGGAATAGATACTCGTTGCCAAGGATCGATGATCTATTTGATCAACTCGAAGGGGCAGGATATTTTTCCAAGATTGACCTGAGGTCCTTCTACCATCCGTTGAGGGTTCGAAATGAGGACATTCCTAAGACCAAATTTCGAACTCGGTATGGGCACTATGAATTTTTGGTGATGCCATTCGAGTTGACCAATGCATCTGCTGCATTTATGGATTTGATGAATCAAATCTTTAAGGAGCATTTGGACCAATTCGTCATAGTCTTCATCGATGACATATTGGTGTATTCTCGATCCATGAAASAGCATGAGGAGCATTTGARGAAGGTACTCCAAGTACTTAGAGTTGAGAAWCTCTTTGCAAAGTTTAAGAAGTATGAGTTCTGGCTTGATAGCATGCCATTTCTAGGACATACTATTTCTAAGGAAGGCATTGCGGTGGACCCGAGTAAGATTGAGGCAATCCGACGATGGCCGGCACCTACCAATGTTGGGGAGGTTCGTAGCTTCCTTGGGTTAGCTAGTTACTACCGGAGATTTGTGGAAGGTTTGTCCAAAATTGCCTCTCCTATGATCCAGTTGACCAAGAAGAATGCAAAATTTCTGTGGAATGCAGGTTGTGAGTGCAGTTTTGAAGAGTTCAAGAGATGACTGACATCCGCTCCGGTCTTAACAATTCCACAAGGTTGCGAAGGGTTTGTGATTTATAGTGATGCCTCAATGAAGGGTTTGGGTTGTGTCTTGATGCAACATGGTAAGGTGATTACTTATGCCCCAAGGCAATTGAAAGAGTATGAGGAAAACTATCCAACGCATGATCTGGAGTTGGCTGCCGTTGGTTTTCACCGACCATAAGATTCTCAAATACTTCTTCACCCACAAGGAGTTGAATTACATGACCAAAGAGAAATGTATAGTACTGTTTTCATTTACCTAGGGTATCAGTAGCAATGTGTGGTAGTTAGGTAACTTCATATAGTGATTGTGCTAAAAAAATTGTAATATTTCAAAAAAAGGAGAAGGAATACAAGTACTTGTCCTAAAAGAAGGATGAGAAACTAAATGTACAGAACAGAACATTATAGGTAAGTGTAGGAGAGGGAGAAGAAAGGATATGCATTAAACATCCACCCATATCTATGCATCATAATCTATTATTACCAAATGGTGGCCCTTCTAGCTATGAATGATCTACGTATATATCAAAGCTTACATGGCCAAATAGAAAAGTAGTACTCATTGCATTCCAAATGTACTGATTAGAAMTAACGAAAAAAGTAATCAAGGTTTCAGAAAAATGATATATTACCTGAGCTGTCAGCAGTGTAATGTAATCTTAGTTGGTAACTTCATGTACTGATTGTGCCAAAGACCATCAATTGATGTTGGCCTATTTGAGTATCTTTGGATTGATGAACTGGTAAATCTGGTTTGGCGAACTGTTGGAGGTATGTTAGATGCACTCTATACCAAAAAGATACATATCGTTGCAGAGAGATTAGTATAAAGAGACATTGGAGGCATATTGCTACACCTATATACGGACAAATGTGTGCAAATTTATTCCCATAAGTCATTGCAAGACTGAGGTATTACCTATAAAATGCTATTTTTTAGCTACTGAAAAAATGTGATAGTTCATTATTTGATTAAAATAATCTTTTCATGAAACTGCAGTTTAACTATTAATGACTCCTGTTGAATCTACTTAGATCCTTTATTATACTTTTCTGGGAACAAATTATCTCTTAAGAGGTTTGAGAAGTCTTTTTTCCATACTTTCTTGTTCTTGTCTCCTAATTTTGGGATACATTTATTCACCAAAGCACTCTTACAGCCAAAAAAAGAAATTGCAAATGATAGCCATAAACCTCAACCACCACTTGCCCCTCCCCAAAAGAAGATTATAGAAACAAATCAGCTTATTTACCAATAAYATCCTGTTGAATCTGTTTTATCATCTACTAACCTATTCTTTCCTTTGATGGTTCTAAGCCCTYGAAAAACTTAAAGTACTTGTTGATGGGGCTCTCAATGATACCAATGCAATAACCTATACATATTGGCAAAACTTTCTAAACACATACGAAGAGAGAAGGTAATTCTGAAGAACTCCCATGTTAGAATGAATTGAAGAATATAAATAGACTAACAAATAGAGTAAGTTTACATGAAACACTTGAAATGAAAAGATCTGATCAACTTACAAGTTTTGAAGGTGAGAAAGGTTTCCCACTTCACTYGGAATTAACCCAGTCAAGTAGTTACCCTGCAAATATCTTTACAGAGAGATAAATTGAGGATTCTAGCCAGACGTACTTTTTTTAAAATCTAGTTTTAGTTTCATGGTTGGCATGCATAAGGGGATTAGTTCTTTTAGCCAGAGAATGAAATATTCTTTATTCATCATTAGAACGAAATATTCTAATGGAAAGAAATCTAACAAGTAAAACCCTGTAGCTAGTACATCTGAACTGAAGAACATGCATGAACTCAATGAAGAGAAAAAGAAAAAAAGTAAAAGGCATAGAGATAAATTTAGGCCTACCACAATACCTTGTTAAACTTTAATACATGAAATATACTTGTTTATTAGATAACAGTGTCTAAGAGGATCAAACTTTTCACATGTTGTCAATTAACTCACAAGAGTTCACTAACAAACTAAAAGACACTAAAATAAAAGTATAGAAGATTGTCCAAACCAGGAGCAGTAATTATATGAAGGTGTGTGTTAATATTTTTATTCCAGCAGAAACTTGTATCCATAAGCTATTACTCAAAAAGTTTATCCTTTTATTTACTTGAATCTGAGGAACCTAAAAGAATTGAAGGAGCAATCATGACTTGTATAACAATTACACTGATCTCATAGTGAAAAACAAGATTATCACATAAAAGTAAGAAAAAAAGGCAAACTAAATGAAATTTTACCTCTTCGAGAGAGGAGGMTGCCAGAGAGAAAAAGAAACCTTTTTTTCCTTCTTCTTCTGGAAGAGATACATATCCATGTTCCTTTTTYTTGGCGCCWAAAAGAATAGCATAAATTGGAGCCAAAGTTCCAAACTTCTCGGCACTCGAAGGGCACACAATCCTACCCTTTCGACCTTCTTGTTCTTGTCTATCCTTTCCCTCCCTTTTAGTACTGCCAAGATAGGGGGCCAAAATTGGAGCAAAAATACTCTAATACTAAAAAAATAGTAATCTTATTTTGGCCCCCTATTCTTTACTATTCATCAACTGTTTACTATTTTTTTAGTATTAGAGTATTTTTGCTCCAATTTTGGCCCCCTATCTTGGCAGTACTAAAAGGGAGGGAAAGGATAGACAAGAACAAGATGGTCGAAAGGGTAGGATTGTGTGCCGTTCGAGTGCCGAGAAGTTTGGAACTTTGGCTCCAATTTATGCTATTCTTTTTGGCGCCAATAAAAGGAACATGGATATGTATCTCTTCSAGAAGAAGACAGAAAAAAGGTTTCTTTTTCTCTCTGGCACCCTCCTCTCTCGAAGAGGTAAAATTTCATTTWTTGCCTTTTTTTCTTACTTTTATGTGATAATCTTGTTTTTCGCTATGAGATCAGCGTAATTGTTATACAAGTCATGATTGTTCCTTTAATTCTTTTAGGTTCCTCAGATTCAAATAAGTAAAAGAATAATAGCTTATGGATACAAGTTTCTGCTGGAATAAAAATATTAACACATACCTTCACATAATTACTGCTCCTAGTTTGAACAATCTTCTATACTTTTATTTTAGTGTCTTTTAGTTTGTTAGTGAACTCTTGTGAGTTAATTGACAACAGTGAAAAGTTTGATCCTCTTAGACACTGTGATCTAATAAACAAGTATATTTCATGGATTAAAGTTTAACAAGGTATTGTAGTAGGCCTAAATTTATCTCTATGCCTTTTGCTTTTTTTCTTTTTCTCTTCATTGAGTTCATGCATGTTCTTTAGCTCAGATGTACTAGCTACAGGGTTTTACTTGTTAGATTTCTTTCCATTAGAATATTTCGTTCTAATGATGAATAAAGAATATTTCATTCTCTGGCTAAAAGAACTAATCCCCTTATGCARGCCAACCATGAAACTAAAACTAGATTTTAAAAAAAGTATGTTTGGCTAGAATCCTCAATTTATCTCTCTGTACAGATATTTGCAGGGTAACTACTTGACTGGGTTAATTCCCAGTGAAATGGGAAACCTTTCTCACCTTCAAAACTTGTAAGTTGATCAGATCTTTTCATTCCAAGTGTTTCATGTAAACTTACTCTATTTGTCAGTCTATTTATATTCTTCAGTTCATTCTAACATGGGAGTTCTTCAGAATTACCTTCTCTCTTTGTATGTGTTTAGAAAGTTTTGCCAATATGTWTAGGTTATTGCATTGGTATCACTGAGAGCCCCATCAAACAAGTACTTTAAGTTTTTCTAGGGCTTAGAACCATCAAAGGAAGGAATAGGTTAGTAGATGATAAAACAGATTCAACAAGATTTCGTTGGTAAATAAGCTGATTTGTTTCTATAATCTTCTTTTGGGGAGAGGCAAGTGGTGGTTGAGGTTTATGGCTGTCATTTGCAATTTCTTTTTTTGGCTGTAAGAGTGCTTTGGTGTATAAATGTAACCCAAAACTAGGATARAAGAACAAGAAAGTATGGAAAACAGAATTCTCAAACTTCTTAAGAGATAATTTGTTCCCAGAAAAGTATAATAAAGGATCTAAGTAGATTCAACAGGAGTCATTAATAGTTAAACTGCAGTTTCATGAAAAGATTATTTTAATCAAATAATGAACTATCACATTTTTTCAGTAGCTAAAAAATAGCATTTTATAGGTAATACCTCAGTCTTGCAACGACTTATGGGAATAAATTTGCACACATTTGTCCGTATATAGGTGTAGCAATATGCCTTCAATGTCTCTTTATACTAATCTCTCTGCAARGATATGTATCTTTTTGGTATAGAAGTGCATTTAACATACCTCCAACAGTTCGCCAAACCAGATTTACTAGTTCATCAATCCAAAGATACTCAAATAGGCCAACATCAATTGATGGGTCTTCGGCACAATCAGTACATGAAGTTACCYAATAAGATTACATTACACRGCTGACAACTCAGGTAATACACCATTTTTCTGAAACCTTGATTACTTTTTTTGTTACTTCTAATCAGTGCATTTGGAATGCAATGAGTAACTACTTTTCTCTTTGGCCATGTAAGCATTGATATATAGGTAGATCATTCATAGCTAGAAGGGCCACCATTTGGTAATAATAGAGTATGATGCATAGATACGGGTGGATGTTTAATGCATCTCCTTTCTTCTTCCTCTCCTACACCTACCTATAATGTTGTGTTCTGTACATTTAGTTTCTCATTCTTCTTTTGGGACAAGTACTTGTATTCCTCTCSTTTTTTGAAATATTACAATTTTTTTGAGCACAATCACCATATGAAGTTACCTAACTACCACACATCGCTACTGATACCCCCAGGTAAATGAAAACAGTACTATACATTTCTCTTTGGCCATGTAAGCAGTTATATATACATGCTTCTCAGAGATGACTTTTTCCGTTACTTAATTTAATGCTAATTTGTAGATATAAGTTGCATATGAACCCTAAATTCTCAAAAGCAGAAATTTTGAACATTTAGAAATCATGAGTATTTTTGGAATAATACACAAAAAATCACAAGCTATCCATTCCATTTTAAAACCTTAAGCTTCCTTACAATGCATCTTATGTAAGTTATATACTTTACATTTTAAAATTATTTGATCTCAGTCCGAAAAATATTTATTTTCATAAAACTGATTTTTATTCCTGGAACGATAAAGTCGAGCTATTGTAAAATGAGTTTTTAGGTTATATCTTAGGTGTGATTTATTGCAATTATTACTAAGGATATTCTTGATGATTGTTTTAGGTAACGCCAGACAATAGACTTTATTAATCAGAATTTCAAGTGAGTTTCCCTCAAAATTGTTTTCTGCATAAACACATTTTTTAAAATATTTTTCAAATATTCATTTTATAAATATTTTCTTGAAAAGCCTATTCTATTTGCATTTTCTTTTACAAAAACGAGCATGAAAATAGAGCAAGCAACTTTCAAAACTGGAACTATTTTGCAAGCTCACGACTTGCTTGAAAACACTTTTTGTGTGATATATGAAATTGACGGAGAGTATTTGAGTATTTAATGGCAAAGTTTTGAATAATTGGTCCAGTGGCGAAGTAGTGTGCTTGGTTTGTCACTGTTACGAGTACCTCTTGAGCTAGTCTGGATAATAATACCAAAGTAAGTTTACCCTTGGTCAGACTGGGTACTTTTGATTATTATGAGTGTGATAAGGRTGATAGTCACGCGTGCATTATGGGATGATAAAGCTAGTATTACTAAAACCTGCACGATGTTGTCTCAAAGGTAAAAGTGAATTGAGATGCTATTATTAGGAATTGATGATTTTTTGAATGTAGTACTTTCGGTTCACTCTTGACTTGATTTGGTTTTCCAAAAATTACATATTTGCATCAAATACTCATTTTTTTGAAAATAAGTCTATATTGAAATTATTTTTTAAAGGTTTTCTCAAAAAACATTTTCTTGATATTAAAACTCACTTTGCACACACGAACGAGACTCGTCGAGGTTTGCTCATAAGTTTTCTATTGTTTTAGTGACAAGTATTTAATCACCGTTGCTTGAGAAATTTGWGGTCTTAGAAAGTTGAGAGTGTAGGCATAGGTGCCATATTTCTTGGCCAAGAAAGTTATAGCTGATTTGCTTCCTTCTTCAGTTTCTATCGTTGCATCAAAATCTCCATGATGCAATCTTAGKCCTCCGTCTTTCATTGCACGTTTGGCAATTGTCAAGAAGATTGTAAGGATAAGCATGTGTATATGTGTCAAAACTAGATGCATTTTTGCTTAGATTAAATCGTAGCAATTGCATAGGTGTGGGTGTGTATTGCCGATTTGTGAATTTCTTGCAAACTATAATTTTCCAGCTTTGCATCTTGATGTTGTCCGAAAGAGAGGTTTGATCAGCCAAAGAATTGTCACCTACCATGTTGTGTTGWCAAGAGAAGAGGTGAGAGACCATAAAAACTAGACAACTAGAAATTGGGCACATGGGATGTCTACTATTTCAGCTTAAAACCCACGATTTTTGTTCATAGTTCAGCTGACTTTTCACTTTGTTTTGTCCATCAACTTGCTCTATAAATAGATTCACTCCAAAAAACTACCCCAAAATGCATTAGAATTATTGCCATCTTAACGCCATGAATTCAACCACATTTCGTTCCTAAAACCAACCGATTACTCATTCTCCTTTACATTTCAGCCGTCTATCAAACCCTTTCTCTTAGCCATTTTTCACGCCAATTATTACTCTATAATTTCCTCTCTTTGTGCACGTTTTTAGCTCACTTAGATAGCCATTGCCCTTGCTAAATTACAGGTGAGATATAGTGCATGAATGATTCACTTTAAATTTGAGTAGTGTTTGTGTGTGCCGAGTGAGTTCGTGTGTSTCATGGTTATAGAATTTTGCATGAGTTCTTGCATAGATCTTGTACTAGCATTTTGTATTTTCATTTATGACGTTATCATGTTATATTTACAGAGTTTTTATGTTGCATTTGAGCTGTTTATTGCATATTGAAGTCTTAGATTACATGAAAAAGTCTTGACAATAGGGTTTCTTCTAGATGAACCAGAAAATTAGCCACTATTTTCAGTGTCATAACAGTCTGAGTTCTTGATGAAATTTGTATTGTGATAGACAGTGAGAAAGCCACGAATCTTAGGAAGATTTTAGTTCAAGTTTCACCTCATTACAAAACTCAAAATATTATGAGTTAATATTTGAAGAGTAGTCAATCTAGCTTATTGAACATAGATTTGTGTGTTTATCATTATTTTTGAGATTTATTCGAGTCCTTAAGTCCTGATTTCTGCATGGAATTACACCTTAGCATGTTAGGAGCATCTTGATATAATTTCATTTGAAACCACCAAGAATTTTGTGTGATGTAACCGTAATATCAGAACCTGTCTAGAAATTGACTTTCGAACCTATCACCTCTAAACCCTAATTCTTCTAACCTTCAAATTTTGGTCTTGGGTATTTTTATTTCTCCTTTATATATGTATATATATTATATTCAAAATTTGTTAATCTCAGTCCGGAAAATATCTAATTTCATAAAAATGATTTTCTCATGAAAACGATAAAGTTGAGTTATTATATTAGGTTTTTAAGTTATGTTTTGGGCATATGTTTATTAAGATTGATCACTAAGGATATGTCTTGTAAATTATTCTTAAGAAATGAATTGAAAATATGTCTATAATACCCCCAGATTAGGAACTGTCCTAAGCTGAGAATGTTACATCATTCCACTCGAAAATAAATAACTATTTATTTAAAACTCGACATTTATTCAACAATACCCAAGGAGTCAAAAATACATTTTTATAAATCCTCCCTATCCTAATATTTTATTCAAAAGAGAAATATAGCGGAAGCCCTTCTAAACTATTCAAAAACAAAATCACAAAGAAACTTCAACAATTTAAAAAAGTCAGCAATATTTATCTTATTTCATAAATAAATTCGAAAACCAATTATCGGGTATCGTAGCTCGCCCACAAGCGAGCTCCTCGCCCTATCTGGTTACATATATCATCTACAATGAAACATGAGGGAAAGGAATGAGCTAAAAAGCCCTGTAAGTAACCTCATGCATGAATGCATGAACATGTCCTATATATCATGAAATTTGAAGGTTTCGCCTCTTTAAATGAAAAACTTTCCGAAACATTCTCTTTTCAAAATTCCTTTACAACTTTCCTTCAAAATTCACTACTTGTAAAACTTTTCATTTCCTTTCATTCGTGAGCTTACTAGAGTGTAAAGCCTAGCCACATAGCTATGCAGTGAGCCATCTTATTTGGAACCCGATTCCATTTCTACCGGTAGAATCGTAAAGCAGTTAAATTTCATTCTTTTAACTTCATACCTACCCTCCAAGAGGGTAGGGTTGGGTGTGCCAGTCCCCCACGCCCCATTTCCCACTCACACCTTTTGTGGCTAGTATTACACTCCTTTAACATTTTGATCATGGTCACGGTCCGCCGGTCCGCGCGGGTGCGGGTCTCGGGCTGCGAGTCCGCGTGGCTGCGGGTCTACGGTCCCGGTAAACACGCGCAGGAGAACTTGCGTGTAAGCCTTTTTTAGGTAATGACGAGGCGTTATAGGCTTTAGCATTAAATTCCACTTTGTGATTGAATTATAATTTAAAATTCTGGACATTTATTTATAGAACTTCACTTAATTACCCTTTGCATCAATCCCTCCAAAATATGGGCTCGATTCCTTTCAGGCCTAAACATGGGAATTTTGTTATTATACGTTATTAATACTTTTGATTTAATCTAAATATTTGAATATTTCTGTAACAACCTAATTGGTGTATTAATGAACCAAACTTGCTTAGCTTTGATTCATTGGGGAAAAACATTAGTTGAATCCAATAAAGCTCCCGAATGCAACCTCTAGTAACCTCTTCAGGTGAAGGTGAATTTCATTCTTTGGGAATGCATGTCCTGGGGAAGCTCATTCATGTAGAAGGAGTTAGAGTAATTGCATACACACACTAACAAATAAATTAGACTCTAAATACAATTCATTTAGGGAGAGTAGAGTAATTGACTTAACACACCACCCTAAACAAATAAATTGAACTCTAAATTATCAGGGAGGGTAAGTAGTTGAATATATTTACTTAGTTAACTTTGCGAAATTTTAACAAATTATTACAAAAACATACTTTAAGGTTTACAACTACACGACATTAACATTTCTTTACAATCTTACCAATAGCATAAATCATCGTGGAATTTACAATTTTTTATACGATAACGCAAAAGTATAGGACACGTGATAAACAACTTGAATGAATGTTTTTTAATTTAAAAAATTTTAAACCCCCATCATTAAAGTACATTACTCGTACATCAATCCAAGATGTAGTGTAAACCGTACTCGGGAAGCGGGTGAATCTTTCCACTTCCCAATCTTTTAATAACTTAAAATTTCCCTTTTTCCAATTTCAAAAAAAA
>MEJB01000006.1:14267949-14285010 GCA_001752375.1 Rhazya stricta | reverse complement strand
AAATAAATTTTAGTGAATAAGATAAGTGGTTGACTAGAGGGGTTTTGTGTATTGTTTAAGATATTTCTTTATTGGTTTGATTAATCGTGCTTTAGATTCTTTCAAGTTCTGCAAATTTCAGTTTTGGTAAATATTAGGTTGGTAAAAGATTCTTGGAATACATTATTTATTATATTGAATGTTTGTAAGGTTGGAATGCATGTTGTTTATGAGTATTGAAAATGTTTTAGAACCTTTTGAATGTATACAAGGGGTAGTTGTTGGAATTACAAAGGAAACTCTGCCGAAAGTTTTATAATGCTTTTTAGACAAGTTTTTAGATTTATTTTGTTTTCCTACAGTAGTTGATATGATTATGAGTAAGATCAGTAATACTCTCGACTTAGGATAGTTCCTAATCTGGGGGTGTTACATATTTGACTTATTTAATTAAAAAAAATCTTCCTAAATCTGGCTAAAACGACAATCATGGGGAAAGGAGGCAAGATGAAGTTATACTTAGCTGATTTCTCTCTTAATACTTCGATTTTCTTAATGAATTTGGCCAAAATGTTCCTAATAACTTTTAAAACCATGTAAATGTCTAAGCCTAAAGAGGTCCGGATAAATACCAGTTTGAATGGAATAAGGGTTTCAAGTGCAATTGACAAAAACTGACCTATCTTAAAGATTAACTCATATATTGTGCTGTATAAGCTAAAATTGAGTGAAAATTGGACTAAATTCTTCCGAAGATCCGTGACTTTTCATCCATATATCACAATCGAAAATCCATTTAGTAATAAAGTTTTTATATCAGAAATAGGTAGGCATTATTTTTGGTTCGCCCAGAAAAAATAGTATAATCTTACTAGTTATATCTTCGAAATTATGTGACTTTATATGGTGCATTCCATATCATTGCAAACCTAGAAGATTTATCTTAGTATTTTCTAGTTTAGATGGCCATAAAAAAGTTGTTCATCTATCCAAAACTGAAGTATAAATAGAAATACAATTGAACATATCATAGATTTACATGTTCTTCTCATTTTAATTCTTGTATCAAATTTGTTGKTTTTAAACATCATTAAACATACTTACCAACTCCTTATTCACATTATATTCACAACATCAATCTTTAACGTAGTGAACTGCGCAACACCCATGCATCCTTCTTCGATTCTACAGCTAAATATATACATACATCATTTACATAAACATTACTCCCATATATTCATTCTTAACATGCTAAACTCACACTATATCTTTCCAAAGGTTTACAAGCTTACTTGCTTGATATCTTACCGTAAGAAATAGATGAAATTCCATGGCAGAAAATGAGAAGGAAAAACAAATGGAGTAGAACTTCAATTGCTGACTGGAACTCTACGGTTTCTAGCTTGAATTCTTTCAGTTTTGAAAGGATTAAAGTAGCTAAAATTTCAATAGTACTTTGATATGGTAAAGAGTGAAAGAGAGGTAAGTTAATGTCTGTTTTGTAGAAGTATTTGGTCAGAGGAACTTCAGTTGTTTGAAGTGTGATGGACAGAAAAACTTAGTTGCAAATGTTGCATTGAAGAGAGGAGAATATGAATGATAGGCTTTATGCATAGAGTAAATGGTCTAAGTTTCATAGGCTTTCTATAGGATTTTAGGCAGAGAATACAAGGCTGGGACGGAGTTAAAGCCAGAAGAAGGAAAGAAAAAGGAAGGAACTTCCAACTGSTTTCGTTATTATTTTAGAGTGCAAATTCAAACTGAACTCCTAAAGAATGAGAACTTGAACATGGGTGGACAGCTGCCAAATTCCTAGCTAAACACTCTCTATAATTCAGACAACACACCATGGACAGCTGTCAAATTCCTAATTAAGGTACTATAAAAATTGTACAGCACACTCAAATAAAATGACAGCTATAATTCTTGGCTTAAATCCTAAAAAATAGAGGATAGTCATGCTGAAATTTTGCCACAATTCTTTCACGCACTGGGGAGATTTTAGCTAAGAATGAAACTGAAAATTGAGAGTAGTTATCTGAAAGTTTGGACGGAAGTATCAAAGCTGCAAATCGGCTAGGAGGAGAAAAGGAAAAGTGGAAATTTTGACCACTCATGTTCTACGATCTCAACYCCGATTTAAACTAAAAATTGGCTGCAATTTAAAGAGCTATGCTCTGCTATTAAGAAATAAACGTGYCTGAATTTATGCATGCAAAGTGGTAAGGATTTTATTTAGTAGTTATGATGGGTAATAAATTATTTTAAAAAGGATTTTTGAAATTAGATTAAGCCGAAAAAATGTACAGGTTCATTTTAACAGTAATGTTCTACCACATCTCCAACCTAATAAATAATCTACACTTGGATATACTAAGTCCTATAATTATATATCTACTCTCGTAGTCATTTGTTACTCATTCATAGAAATTTTTGGAACCTCACAATATGATTATATTAATTAAAAGAAACACAAAATTACATAAAAGTAGGTGGCATGTGAAAACTAAGCCTATCAATAGCATGAGGGTAGTAATGCACATTAATGTGAAATGTCTCCATTACCATTGCCATTTTGTATTTGAAATAGTAAATTTTCATTCATGTTAGTTTTTCTCTCAATTGTTATTTTCTTATATTTCTCTAAGCATTATAAGTCTTAATTAATATAGTAATAAATATATTTTAAAATTTATAATAAATAAGGTGACACAAAATTTTATGTATCATTTCGTTTTTTTCTAAACCCAATGTTGACCATTTTATGTGGAGAAAAAATGAAGGAAAAGTGTGAAACTTGGAAGTGAAAAATTGGTATGTCATTTGATTGTCAATGTCATTATTCGAATAGAGAAATCGTTTTTGTTTTTCTCTTTTCTCTCTGGAAGTGGAAATCAATCAAAATTTACAAAGTGAGTCGGAGGGAGTCACGTGGCCAAGCTCAAGTGTCAAACTATCTATTCCTTTTCTTTATCTATAAACCCTTTCTTTTTTCTCATAAGAATGTCAAATTATCATAATGAAACTAGCTATTCTCTTTAATTAAGGGGATATGATGCCTACTTTTTCTCTATTACGTGATATTTTCATCTGCACTTATTGAATTTTGAAGGATCAAGCTTTTTCTAAATTTTCATTAATTGATAATTAAAATACGAAAAGAATTTTAATCTATATTTGTAACTTTTATTTAAAAAATTATCATGAAATAAATATCAGTTAAAACAATTAAAGGATTTAAAAAATTTAATATATTCTTCAATCTCATAACTCACATTTTTTGTTTTATCAAATCATAAATATTATAAATGCAAACTAAATCATWCACTTAAAAACATTTAAAATTAATGCCATCATTTGTATTGTTCTTTTTTTTTTTTTATATAGGAACAAGGATATTATGGAAAAAACTTTGGTAGTTCAAAAGATTCTTTCCTACTTAGTAAACCAAGTCATCCATATGGCTTCACCTAAAATACGTTCTTTTGTTTTGTTTTGTTTTCGTTCCCTTCTCGAGTTTTCCTTCTATCGATGTGAATCAACAAAATGGGGAAGTTCGGTCTTCAGAATCAAATGGCCAACTCCTATCTTATCTTTTTTAGAGGCTAGCTGTAATCGCTTGCATGTGTATCTCTCTTACATAGCAAGCAAAAAAATATGCGYGGTGCCTATCAAACGTCTTTTCAGAACTCTACGCATTCCTTTGATGTCACCAAGGGATATTATGAAGTGACTCTTTTCTTTACATTTGGGTTTGTTTTCTATTTCTTTGTGTTAATTTTTAGTTTTGGGAGGTGGGTTTAGTTTTTCTTGGCTGAAAGATTGTATCTTGCTTTTGGTTTGTTGAAATTTCTCTGCTGTACCGTACAGCCGCCTTGGCAGGGGGTAGGATTGTGTGCCCTTCGAGTGCTGAGAAGTTTGGAACTTTGGCTCCAATTTATGCTATTCTTTTTGGCGCCAATAAAAGGAACATGAATATGTATCTCTTCCAGAAGCAGGAAGGTTTCTTTTTATCTCTGGACCTTCCTCTCTCAAAGAGGTAAAATTTCATTTATTTTGCCTTTTTTTCTTACTTCTATGTGATAATCTTGTTTTTCACTATGAGATCAGTGTAATTGTTATACAACTCATGATTGCTCRRTTAATTCTTTTAGGTWCCTCAGATTCAAATAAGTAAAAGGATAAACTTTTTGAGTAATAGCTTATGGACACAAGTTTCTGCTGGAGTAAAAATATTAACACATACCTTCACATAATTACTGCTCCTGGTTTGAACAATCTTCTATACTTTTATTTTAGTGTCTTTTAGTTTGTTAGTGAACTCTTGTGAGTTAAATTGACAACATGTGAAAAGTTTGATCCTCTTAGACACTGTGATCTAATAAACAAGAATATTTCTTGCATTAAACTTTAACAAGGTTAAGGATATTTGATTTTGATATTGAATTTATCAAAGGAGATACAAATTCTATTTCTGATTTTCTCACACGAGAATTTTTACATAGTGCCACCACGAAAATTGAGAGAAACACCTCAYCGTGACGGAGTGACCCCAACCTAGAAAAAACCTCCAAAATGCCAAGCYTTTCAAGAAAATCTCGGTACGAAATATGTGAAGAAGAAGATCAAAAGCCTCAAAATTCTAGACCCCAATCAGGGTCAATTCCCAGCATTCCATCCTAGGCATTGATGGAAGCACTTGCAAATTTTAGAGAATTTCAGAAACTACTCTCCAAATACTACACGAGCTCTTCTGACAAAAGCAAGGATATAGTCCCTGCTAGGAGTCAACAGAGTCAACAAATTCAATCAAAGGGTATCTCACAATGTACCTCCAATATCAAGGATGATACCTTAGTTGAGAAATCTACTAAGGCATCAACCACTTTATCAAAAAATCCCTATTTCAAAATATTGTTTCTATTGAAAAATCATTTTATGTACCCTCGGCTTTTAAAACCGTTCAAAATCTTTTTGGATAGAATTGGTTTTATAAACCAGTTCAACCTTTAAAAACTCCAATTTATTATCAAGCTATTTTAGAAATATGTGGATCAGTGGAGATCAAACACTTTTTCTTTGAAAAAATCCACTAGCATCTAGCATATTTCACTTTTAAAATTTTAAATATTTTATCACCTGAGTCTTGGGTGAAATGCCAGGATGAGCTTAATCAGGAATTTGATTTTRCAGATACCTGTAAAGTGAACCCTTTTACTAGGAAGCCTTTACCTACTGGGATTACCGTAGGCCTGGTGTAACATCCCCAGTTTAGGAACTATCCTAAGCTGAGAATATTATATCACTCTATTTGCAATTAATCAACTATCCATTTAAAACTGAAAATTATCCAAAAGAGTTAAAAATGTGTTTTAACAATTCTTCACTATCCCAACATTCATTCAAAACAGAAATCGRGGAAACCTCAAGAATTTAAACCAAAGAGAAATACTTAATAGTAAGCGGAAATTATTCAAGTGGACAATTATCTAACTACATAAAATTTATTTAAAACATGTTCTAGGGTATCATAGCTTGTCCACAAGCGACCTCCTCGCACCATCTGGCTACACATCATCTGAAATATAAAATAATAGAAAAGGAATGAGCTAAAAAGCCCAGTAAGTAAACCTRATGCATGAATGCATAAACATGTCCTACATGTCATGAAGTTATAAAATTTCGCCTTTTAAATGAAAYCTTTCCAAACATTCCCTTTTCAAAATCTCTTTCTAAAAAATATTCAAAAAAATCCTTTTATAATAAGAAACGTAAATAGAATAATTTAAAAGATGTAAAATGTTATAAATGTCATAGAAAATAACATTATTCTAAATACTGTAAATTTTCTAAAAAACTAAAAGCACTTCATTTAGATCCAAAAATTTATGAAAAAAATTGCAAATATTTTAGTTGATTATGATTCTGATTCCAGTCCTTCTAAATCCTCATGTTCTGAAGAAGRCCTCCAGATTGATGAAATTCACACTTCATCATCTTCTGAGACTTCTGATTCTTCTGAATATTCTTTAAATATTCTTACCAAAGAACAACAAATTCTTTTGGAAAATGTTAAATATATTTCTGATCCCATTTTGCAAAAATAATATTTGGAAAATATTTTGAGTTCAATTTCTGGTGAAAAATCTTTTCAAAAACCTTATATTTTACCGTCTACTTCCACAAATACTTATGATTTGACAAATATTCTTAAAAAATCTAAAAAAGAATCTTTTGTTTCGATTTTCAGTCTTCAACAGGAAATTAAAATTATAAAACAAGAAATAGAAGATCTAAAGAAAAACAAAAACAAYATTCTACTGTTATTCAAATTCGTCTTTCAAAACAGAATGAAAATTCCTCATCTGATTCTTAGCATGATGAACCTTTAGAACTTCCAAGCCAGATAGAAAATATTAATAAAAMTCCTCCTGATTTTCTATTTGTCCTTAGGGAAATCACATCTCAGAAATACCTTATCCGTATTACTTTAAAATTCTCTCCTYATTATATTATAGATACTATTGTATTATTTGATATTYGTGCATATTTGAACTGTATCAAAGATAGTTTAGTACCTACGAAATTRCGAGAATCTACAAATAGTAMACTATCAGAGCTGCCAACAATTCCAAGCTCCAGGTCAAATACAAGACTGAAGCTTCAATCATCCATTCAAATATTTCTATAAAAACACCATTTGTGGTTGTTAATGATTTTTGTCATCCAGTGATCTTAGGAACTCCCTTCCTAACTTTGATCACGCCTTATAAGGTAAATTCAAAATTAATCTCATTTAAAACTAAAATTACCTGTCTAGTTTTTCCTTTTCTAGAAAAACCTCAGACTAAGAATCTAAATCTCATCAAAGCTTATATAAAGATCAGATTAATGCTTTATCACTTTAGTTTTAAGAAAACAATAAAAGTTTTCAAAAAATGAATTTTTTGTAGATCGAGGAAGGTTTAAAAGTAAAATCAAATTCCAAACTTATATAAATTAAGTGACATACYAATCCTTGAGTAAATTTCTAAGAAATAAGTCCTTGAGATAGGAAGGCAAAGATATTTAGGTTCACTGTAAAATTCGTACAGCATTACTTCAGAATTTTGGTTCGGATCCTAAATTCAAACGGGTTACTAGACGAAAATCCTAGTCTAAGAGAATCAGGTACCTAAAGTCATGATGCTAGAAAAGTCTACAATTACGAATCATAGAAATCAGATATAGAAAAGTTCTAAATATRGCGTGATGGTTTATGAATTCTTGAATTATATTGCCATGTATTAATTTAATAATTCAAATTTCAGAATTTTTAAAGCATAATTTAATTACTAAAMTTTTCTAAAAGTATTAAATGTAAGAATACTCTATAGGGTTTTAACTGCTTTTGGGCAGAATGACACCCCTTTGATGTCCTAAGCTTATATATTGGGTTCTACTCAATAGAATAGGGTAGAGCTGGTAAAAAATGTTCCTACGATCCTAAGCTTTCTAATCATACCATTTATGCACCAACTTGTTAAGTGAATAATCCAGAAACTACAAAACATGTCATAATCTTATTTCCAGTTAGGGTTATGTGCTAGAAATTATTCTTGAAATTTGTGACTAACATGCCTAGTAATATTTTATCAAAGTGTGAACATTTAATGTGTATAGCTGTGGTCCCTCAGACATGCATAAGTAGCCAACAMAATACCACTAAATGAAGAGGAAGGGGAAGGCCCCAAAGGCCCCATTTGAGCAGGACAACCTCAAATGAGATAGAGATTGAATAGAGAGAGACTTGCACCTGTCCCGACAATCTACACCTATTTCAACTGAGGAACCAACAGTGGCAGATGCATTGGATAAAATGATGGCCTTGACGAAAATGACCTTACAAGGAAGATCATKTGGACTAGTTCAACATAGTGAGGGAGACAAGGCACTCCAACGATTCTTGAGATTCTAATTGCCTAAAATATTTTGGACATTAGAGCGCAAAGATAAGGCAGAACAATGGCTAGACCACATGGAAGATATATTTCGTACCTTGTAGTACAGATGAGAGGGAAGTCGCATTTGCAMCCTTCCGGTTAAGAGGACCTACCAGAGAAAGGTGGGCGAAGACCCTCGAAATTTGGAAAAGACAAGACGAACCTATATGCTAGGACTAGTTTGTCATGAAATTCGAGAAAACGTTCATACGCSTCTGGATAAGGGAGAAGAGGGAAGATGAATTCTAAACCCTARAGTAGGTAAATATTGCAATTAGCCAATACGCTACCAAATTTAACACTTATGGTGCTCCTGCCATCTCCTTAGGTCCATTGGGGTAGATCGTGTTGTTTTCTACCCCGTCGTCTCCTAAGGTTCACTTAGGCCGAGTAGGTCACCGCCCGCCTCTCTACAGTCAGTACTATTAAAAAGAACGATACTACATATAATGGAAGCATATCTTGACAATCATTGCAAGTTTAAAGTCATAGTAGACTAAGAGTAGTAGTGTTGCTCTAGCACTTGACATCTAGGCTATCGTCCCCAATACCTGATGCCTCGAAATCTACCTTGTCACTACAAAAGAAAACATAGAAAAAACTATGAGTGCTAGCTCAGTGTGTTCCACACGTGTGCAGTGTGTACTTTAAAACACAAGTTTAGAATTTTCTCCTGAATGAAAAACTTTTCATAGATGAAGTATTTGAAAAGAGTAGAGTCAAAACCATTTTGGAGAATCATTAAAGAAAGTATCAGGTACTGCAAAGTAAAACTCTGCAAGGTAACATGTACAACAAAGCAAAACTCTATAGGGAAACATGTATTGAGAAGCAAAACTTCGCAAGGTCTAYTAATACCGACCTTATCCCTTCATATATAGCCGCACAATTTTCAACCTTACCAAACCCATATCAAGCAAGGTACCCGCTAGCTTGGGTATAAATAGAGTCAACTGCTCTCGATTAAACCTCTTAACCGAGGGTGCAATAGCTGAACAAGTCAACTTGGGTACCCTTAGCGCCAGTGTCTGCTCTTGCATTCCCAGTCTACCACAAACATCCCAGACGTTTGGCCAAGTTTGGACTTACTTTTATATTGTTGTCAAAAGGTTCAAGAAGCACTCGTATTGGAGACCAGTCAAAGACAATACTTTCTGCTTTCGATGTTTGCTCACTTGGAAGTGTCATCATTGACTCCAAAAATTGCCACAAAAATACTATTTTTATCTGTATAAAATGTAAATGAACATCCAAAATTAGAACCAAATACAATTGACATCCTTTGTACAAAAGTTAATCTAGAAAAAAAATAACTAATGTCATATGAAAATGAAGTCTAAATTAGTAAAAAAGTGAGGAATATATTTACCATGATCAACTAAATGGGTTAATAACTTTTCATGAAATGCCACCACACTTGACATAGTCTTGACATGAGTCTCAACTAGTTGAAGGCGTACCTTCAAATCTTCACATTTCTTCTAAGATTCTTTAAGAGATTTTTCYAGGTTCTTAGTARTATCTCTTTTGTAATTAGAACTGTGACGACCCTTCATTCTTAAGTTCTTACTGGGGCAGAACGAGTCGTTGCCTATCTCTRGGCAGTTAGTACAAGCATGTAAATCATCAAATAAAGTCATCTAGACTCATTAGATAATGTGATATTTTCTAAGTATCTCAAAACATATTCAAAGGAAAATCAACGATATGAGTCCAGATAAAATTCAACTTTCTAAGACTTCAGATTCCTCAAGCAACGGATGATTATATACCAGTCACTAAAACATGAGAAAACTTATGAGCGAAACTCGATCAGGCCCGTGTGTGCATGCAAAGTGATTTTCAATTTCAAGAGCACATTTACCAAAAAAAATAATTTCAATAAAAGACTTGTTTTCAAAACAGTAAATATTTTATGAAAATATGTAATTTTTGAAAACTAGATCAAGTGAAGAGTGAACCGGGAATACTACGTCCAAAAACTTATCAGTTCCTAATAATGGCATCCCAATTCACTTTTACTGCAAAGACAACGTCGTARGGGATCTAGTAATACTAGCTTTATCYCCTCATAATGCACACATACCTATCAACCTTATAACACTCATAACAATCAATGATACCCGCTAGTTTGGGTACAAGGGAGGCACCCGGACCTCTTAACCATGGGTACAACTGTCCACAATCTGATCTAGGTATTGAATGACACGACCATATACCTGATGCATTCTCCATCCACCATGACCACCTAGTCTAGCCAAGGGTAGGATTACTCTGATACTGTCGTCCAGACTAGCTCAAGAGGTACTTATACCGATGACCGGCCAAGCACAGTACTTTGCCRACTGGACTAATTATCAGAATTTGTCCATTAAGTACTCAATACTATCCATCAATTTCATAAATCACACAAAACGTTTTTTCAAGTAAGTTGTGAACTTGCAAAATAGTTTCAATTTGAAAAAGTAGCATGCTTTGTTTTCATGCTCATTTTTGCAAAAGAAAATGCAAATAGAATTAGTTTTTCACGAAAACATTTATAAAATGAATATTTGAGAAATATCTTCAAAAAACACATTTCTACAAAAAAAACAATTTCAAGGGAGAGTCACCTGAGATTCTGATTAATCAAAAATTCTAGTGTCTAGCATTTCCTAAAATAATCCACAAGAGAATCCTTAGTAATCATCGCAATGAATCACACCCAAGTTATATTGTAAAAATTCATTTCACAATAATTTGACTTTATCGTTCTATGAGTAAAAATTATTTTTATGAAAATAGATTTTCCCGAGCTGAGATCAATGATTCTAAAATGTAAAGTATATAACTTATATAAATGCATTGGTAAGGAAGTTTGAGGTTTTTAAATGATAAGTTTTGAAAAATGGTGAATGGACAACTTGTGATATTTCGAACATTATTCCTAATACTCGTGATTTTTGAATGAAATTGGTGACAAAATAATCCTAACACAATAAAGTTTATGATCATGCCAAAATTAAAAATTAAAATGATCTGAATAAAAACTCAGATTTAATAAAAAATGCACAACACTTGTTCAATCGGCTAGATTGACCACATTGCAAAGATCAACCCATATCCTGAGTTTTTCTCGAGCAAATAGGATGAAATTTGTACTAAATTATTACTAAGATCTATTGACTTCTTACCATATTATCATAATCAAAATTTTAACAAAGAATCAAGCTTTTATGACAAGTTGAAAGTGATAAAAAATTCTGGTTCGGCCACCTAGTGGTCAGTACTTATATTCTAATGTGAAACACTCAATTCTAAAGCATAATAGAACTCTGTGTTCATCTTATGATCACACCATACTGAATTCTCAAAAATCCATGCACYGACCCATCAAAATTGAACACCTAAGCACACATACTCATACACACACAGAGCCACATAATGGACATGCATTGGTAGATTTTGGAAGGCTGGGATTCAATCAAGGAAGTGATGATCCAACGGCGGAATTTTGAGGAGAGAAAATTGGCTATGAGGAAACCAAATCACGATGGAATTTTGAAGGTTTTAGGAAGAATTTTAAGCTGAAATGAAAGCTTAATAAAGTAATAAATTATATAGGGAATATAGTTTTAAGAAAACAATAAAGTTTTCAAAAAATGATTTTTTTGTAAATCGAGTAAGGTTTAAAAGTAAAATCAAATTCCAAACTTATATAAATTAAGTGACATATGAATCCTTGAGTAAATTTCTAAGGAATAAGTCCTTGAGATAGGAAGGCAGAGATATTTAGGTTCGCTGTAAAATCCATACGACATTAGTTAAGAATTTTGGTTCAGATCCTAAATTCAAACAGTTTACTAAACGAAAATCCTAGTCTAASAGAATCAGGTACCTAAAGGCATGATGCTAGAAAAGTCGACAATTACGAATKATAGAAATCAGATATAGAAAAGTTCTAAATTTTGTGTGATGGTTTATGAATTCCTGAATAATATTGCCACATATTAATTTAATAATTCAAATTTCAGAATTTTTAAAGCATAATTTAATTACTAAAGTTTTCTAAAAGTATTAAATGTAAGAATACTCTATATGGTTTTAACTACTTTTGAGCAGAATGACACCCCTTTGATGTCCGGGGTCATAAATTGGGTTCTACTCAATAGAATAAGGTAGAGTTGGTAACAAAATGTTCCTACAATCCTAAGCTTTCTAATCATACCTTTTATGCACCAACCCATTAAGTGAATAATCCAGAAACTACAAAACATGTCATAATCATATTTTCAGTTAGGGTTATGTGGTAGAAATTATTCTTAAAATTTGTGACTAACATGCCTAGCAATATTTTATCAAAGTGTGAACATTTAATGTGTACAGCACTGGTCCCTTAGACACGCACAAGTAGCCAATAGAATACCACTAAACGAAGAGGAAGAGGAAGGCCTCAAAGGCCACATTTGAGCAGGACAACCTCAAATGAGATAGAGATTGAATAGAGAGAGACTTGCACTCGTCCCGACAATCTACACCTATTTTGACTGAGGAACCAATAGTGGCAAATGCATTGGATAAAATGATGGCCTTGACGGAGATGACCTTACAAGGAAGATCATCTAGACTAGTTCAACATAGTGAAGAAGACAAGGCACCCTAATGATTCTTGAGATTCTAATTGCCTAAAATATTTTTGACATTAGAGCGCGAAGATAAGGCAGAACAGTGGCTAGAACACATGGAAGATATATTTCGTACCCTGTAGTACAAATGAAAGGAAAGTAGCATTTGCAGCCTTCCAATTAAGAGGACCTACTAGAAAAAGGTGGGCCGAGACRCCCGAAATTTGGAAAAGACAAGACGAACATATATGCTAGGACTAGTTTGTCATGAAATTCGAGAAAAGGTTCATACTCCTCTGGATAAGGGAGAAGAGGGAAGATGAATTCCAAATCCTACAGTACCTAAATATTGCAATTAGCCAATACGCTACCAAATTTAACACTTGTGGTGCTCCTGCCATCTGCTTAGGTCCARTGGGGTAGACTGTGTTGTTGTCTACCCCTGTTGTCTCCTATCATCCACTTAGCCAGGCAGGTCGCCGCCCGCCTCTTCGCAGTCAGTACTATTACAAAGAATGATACTACATATAATGGAAGCATATCTTGACAATCATTACAAGTTTAAGGTCATAGTAGACTAAGGGTAGTAGTGTTGCTCTAGCACTTGACATCCAGGCTCTCGTCCCCAACATCTGATGCCTCGAAATCTGCCTTGTCACTACAAAAAAAAAAAAAAAAAAGAAAAACCTATGAGCGCTAGCTCCATGTGTTCCACATGTGTGCAGTGTGTACTTTAAAATACAACTTCAAAATTTTCTCATGAATGAAAAACTTTTCGTAGATGAAATATTTGAAAAGCGTAGAGTCAAAACCATTTTTGAGAATTATTAAAGAAAGTATCAAGTATTGCWAAGTAAAATTTGCAAGGTAACATCTACATCAAATCAAAACTCTGTAGGGAAACATGTATTGCGAAGCAAAACTCCGCAGGGTCTAATAATACCGACCTTATCCCTTCATATCTACTCACACAACTTTCAACCTTACCAAACTCATATCAAGCAAGCTACCCGCTAGCTTGGGTACAAATAGAGTCAACCGCTCTCGATTAAACCTCTTGACCAAGGGTGCAATAGCTGAACAATTCAAACTGGGTACACCTAGCGGGAGTGTCTGCTCTTGCATTCCCAGCCTGCCACAAACATCCCAGACGTTTGGCCAAGTTTGGACTTACTTTGATATTATCGTCAAAAGGTTCAAGAAGTATTCATACTGGGGACCAGTCAAARACAATACTTTATGATGTGCCAGTATCGGACCTTGTCCTTTTGAGTACTCAGTACAATCCGTCAATTCAATCAACTAATTAAAAATGATCTCATAATAAGTTTTCAAGAATAGGCAATATATTTTAAAAAAATAGAAATCATGAATTTTGCAAACATTTTTTCCCAAATCYTTCTAAGGATGCTTTTGAAGACACATGTTCCCTAAGTATTCGAAAATTGAAATATTTTTGAAAAACATTTTTTCAAAAAACATTTTGAAAAAGATTTTGAAAATATTTTTGAGGTGAAAAATAATTTTCAGGCGCGCAGGAGTAAAAAAATATAATCAAAATATGCTTGTAAGAAAACATGCACGCTTTGATAGTTTTGAAAATCGAAATAAAAATCAAAATTCTAGAGCACACCAGAAAATCACACATTTTGAGGATTGAAAAATCGAGGGAACTCACTTGTAATCTGGTTACTTAGTAAATCTACTGTCCATCATTTCTTAAGAATAATTTACAAGACATAACCTTAGTGATCAATCTTAATAAACACACACCAGAATCATAACATAAAAACCTAATTTAATAACTCAACTTTATCATTTTTATGAGAAAATCATTTTTCCTAAAATTAGATATTTTTCGAACAGAGATTAACAAATTTTGAATATAATATATATACATGTATAAAGGAGAAATAAAAATAACCAAGGCTGAAATTTGATGGTTAGAAGAATTAGGGTTTAAAAGTGATAGGGTTTGAAAATCAATTTCTAGACAGGTTCTTATATTACGGTTACATCACACAAAATTCTTGGTGGTTTCAAATAAAATTGTGTCAAGATGCTCATAACATGCTAAGCTGTAATTCCATGCAGAAATCAAGACCTAAGGACTCGAATAAATCTCAGAAATAATGATAAACACACAAATCTATGTTCAATCAGCCAGATTGACCACTCTTCAAAGATTAACTCATAATAGTTTGAGTTTTGTAATAAGGTGAAACTTAAACTAAAATCTTCCTAAGATTCGTGGCTRTCTCACCGTTTATCACAATCCAAATTTCACCAAGAACTCAAACTGTTATGACAGTGAAAATAGTGGCTAATTTTCTAGTTCGTCTAGAAGAAACCTATTGCAAGACTTTTTCATGTAATCTAAGACTTCAATATGCAGTAAATAGCTCAAATGCAACATAAAAACTCTATAAATATAATATGATAACGTCATAAATGAAAATACAGAATGCTAGTACAAGATCCATGCAAGAACTCATGCAAAATTCTATAACCATGAGACACACGAACTCACRRGGCACACACAAACACTACTCAAATTTAAAGTGAATCATTCATGCACTARATTTAACCTGCAATTTAGCAAGGGCAATGGCTGTCTAGGTGAGCTAAAAACATGCATAAAGAGAAAAAAATTATAYAGTAATAATTGGCGTGAAAAATGGCTAAGAGAAAGGGTATGATAGACGGCTGAAATGTAAAGAAGAATGAATAATCGGTTGGTTTTAGTTAGGAAATGTGGTTGAATTCATGGTGTTAAGATGGCAATAATTCTAATGGATTTTGAGGTAGGTTTTTGGAGTGAACTTAGTGCTCTATTTATAGAGCAAGTTGACGGACAAAACAAAGTGAAAAGTCAGCTAAACTATGAACAAAAATCTGCCTGAAATGGGAGACATCCCATGTGCCCAATTTCTAGCTGTCTAGCTCTTATGGTCTCTCACCTCTTCTCTTGACAACACAACATGCTAGGTGAAAATTCTTTGGCTGATCAAACCTCTCTTTCGGACAACATCAAGATGCAAAGCTGGAAAATRTTAGTTTGCAAGAAATTCACAAATCGGCAATACACACACACACACACCTATGCACGTTTGGGGATGAMTTGATATCAGAATTCATATTCAACCTACAAAAATTCTCACATGAAATGTATGACTAATTCCAAAAGATGTAAAAATTGATAACCCTATCACTACAATATCCTTTCAAGCAGTAGTTGACCTCAAATTATATATTTGAAAGTAATTTTCAGGCATACAGGAGTAAAAAATATAATCGGAATACACTTATAAGAAAACATGCACGTTTCGATAGTTTTGAAAATCGAAAGAAAAATCAAAATTCTAGAGCACACTCAAAAATCACACATTTTGAGGGTTGAAAAATCGAGGGAACTCACCTGTAATCTGGTAAATCTACTATCCGTCATTTCTTAAGAATAATTTATAAGACATATCCTTAGTGATCAATCTTAATAAACACACGCCCAAATCATAACTTAAAAACCTAATATAATTACTCAATTTTATCATTTTCATGAGYAAATCATTTCMATGAAATTAGATATTTCCCYGACTGAGATTAACAAATTTTGAATATATACATATATAAAGCAGAAATAAAAATACCCAAGGCAGAAATTTGAAGGTTAGAAGTATTAGGGTTTAGAGGTGATAGGGTTTGAAAATCAATTTCTAGATAGGTTTTGATATTACGGTTACATCGCACAAAATTCTTGGTGGTTTCAAATGAACTTGTGTCAAGATGCTCATAACATGCTAAGCTGTAATTCCATGCTGAAATCAGGATTAAGGACTCGAATAAATCTCAGAAATAATGATAAACACACAAATCTATGTTCAATTAGCCAGATTGACCACTCTTCAAAGATTAACTCATAATATTTGGAGTTRTATAATGAGGTGAAACTTGAACTAAAATCTTCCTAAGAATCGTGGCTTTCTCACCATATACCACAATCCAAATTTCACCAAGAAACTCAGACTGTTATGACAGTGAAAATAGGGGCTAATTTTCTGGTTCATCCAGAAGAAACCCTATTGTTAAGACTTTTTCATGTAATCTAAGACTTCAATATGCAATAAACAGCTCAAATGCAACAAAAAAACTCTATAAATATAATATCATGATGTCATAAATGAAAATACAGAATGCTAGTACAAGATCCATGCAAGAACTCATGCAAAATTCTATAACCATGAGACACACGAACTCACTCAGCACACACAAACACTACTCAAATTTAAAGTGAATCATTCATGCACTATATCTCACCTGCAATTTAGCAAGGGCAATGGCTATCTAAGTGAGTTAAAAACGTGCATAAAGAGAGGAAATTATAGAGTAATAATTGGCGTGAAAAATGGCTAAGAGAAAGGGTATGATAGATGGCTGAAATGTAAAGGAGAATGAGTAATCGGTTGGTTTTAGGAAGGAAATGTGGTTGAATTCATGGT
>MEJB01000006.1:14229844-14267694 GCA_001752375.1 Rhazya stricta | reverse complement strand
TGATCAAACCTCTCTTTCGGACAACATCAAGATGCAAAGCTGGAAAATTTTAGTTTGCAAGAAATTCACAAATCGGCAATACGCACCCACCCCTATGCAATTGCTATGATTTAATCCAAGCAAAAATGCATCTAGTTTTGACACATATACACGTGCTCATCCTTACAATCTTCTTGACAATTTCCAAACATGCAATGAAAGACAGAGGGCTGAGATTGCATCAAGGAGAAGTTAATGTAACGATAGAAACTGAAGAAGAAAGCAAATCAGCTAAACTTTCTTGGCCAAAAAATATGGCACCTATGCTACACTTTCAACTTTCTAAGACTTCAAATTTCTCAAGCAAAGGTGATTATATACTTGTCACTAAAACACYAGAAAACTTATGAGCAAAACTCGGTGAGTCTCGTCCGTGTGTGCAAAGTGAGTTTCAATATTAAGAAAATGTTTTTTGAGAAAACCTTTAAAAAAATAATTTCATTAAAGACTTATTTTCAAAAAATGAGTATTTTATGCAAATATGTAATTTTTGGAAAACCAAATCAAGTCAAGAGTGAACCGAAAATACTACATTCGAAAAATCATTAGTTCCTAATAACAGCATCTCAATTCACTTTTASCTATGAGACAACGTCGTGCAGGTTTTAGGTCACACTCATAATAATCATAGGTACCCAGTCTGACCAAGGGTAAACTTACTTTGATATTATGATTCGGACTAACTCAATAGGTACTCGTACCAATGACAAACCAAGCACACTACTTCACCACCGGACTAATTATTCAGAACTTTGCCATTGAGAACTCAAATACTCTCCGTCAATTTCATGTATCACACAAAACGTGTTTTCAAGCAAGTCGTGAACTTGCAAAATAGTTCCAATTTATAAAAGTTTCTTGCTTTATTTTCATGCTCGTTTTCGTAAAAGAAAATGCAAATAGAATAGGCTTTTCGAGAAAAAATTTATAAAATAAATATTTGAAAAATATTTTTAAAAAATGTATTTATGCAGAAAACAATTTTGAGGGGAACTCACTTGAAATTCTGATTAATAAAGTCTATTGTCTGGCGTTACCTAAAACAATCAACAAGAATATCCTRAGTAAAAATCGCAATAAATCACACCTAAGATATAACCTAAAAACTCATTTTACAATAGCTCGACTTTATCGTTCCAGGAATAAAAATCAGTTTTATGAAAATAAATATTTTTRGGACTGAGATCAAATAATTTTAAAATGCAAAGTATATAACTTACATAAGATGCATTGGTAAGGAAGCTTGAGGTTTTAAAATGGATAAGTTTCCAAAATCTGTGAATGGATAGCTTATGATTTTTTGAGTATTATTCCAAAAATACTCGTGGTTTCTGAATGTTCAAACTTTTTGCTTTTGCGAATTCAGAGTTCACATGCAACTTATATTCTCAAATTAGCATTAAATTAAGTAACGAAAAAAGTCATCTCTGAGAAGCATGTATATATAAATGCTTACATGGCCAAAAAGAAATGTATAGTATTGTTTTCATTTACTGGGGTATCAGTAGCGATGTGTGGTAGTTGGGTAACTTCATATGATGATTGTGCTGAAAAAAATTGTAATATTTCAAAAAAGGGAGAAGGAATACAAGTACTTATCCTAAAAGAAGAATGAGAAACTAAATGTACAGAACACAACATTATAGGTAAGTGTAGGAGAGGAAGAAGAAAGGATATGCGTTAAACATCCAAATCCTAAATTCAGTTTTTTTAATGACTTAAACAGTACCCGTATCTATGCATCATAATCTATTATTACCAAATGGTGGCCCTTCTAGCTATGAATGATCTACGTATATATCAATGCTTACATGGCCAAAGAGAAATGTAGTTAGTCATTGCATTCCAAATGTACTGATTAGAAGTGATGAAAAAAGTAATCAAGATTTCAGAAAAATGATGTATTACCTGAGCTATCAGCAGTGTAATGTAATCTTATTCGGTAACTTCATGTACTGATTGTGCCCAAGACCCATCGATTGATGTTGGCCTATTTGAGTATCTTTGGATTGATGAACTAGTGAACTTGGTTTGGCAAACTGTTGGAGGTATGTTAAATGCACTTCTGTATCAAAAAGATACATATCGTTGCAGAGAGATTAGTATAAAGAGACATTGGAGGCATGTTGCTACACCTATATACGAACAAATGTGTGCAAATTTATTCACATAAGTCATTGCAAGACTAAGGTATTACCTATAAAATGCTATTTTTTAGCTACTGAAAATATGTGATAGTTTATTATTTGATTAAAACAATCTTTTCATGAAACAGCAGTTTAACTATTAATGACTCCCGTTTAATATACTTAGATCCTTTATTATACTTTTCTGGGAACAAATTATCTCTTAAGAGGTTTGAGAAGTCTTTTTTTTTCCATATTTTCTTGTTCTTATCTCCTAATTTGGGTTACATTTATACACCAAAGCACTCTTAGAGCCAAAAAAATGAAATTGCAAATGACAGCAATAAACCTTAACCACCACTCACCCCRCCTCAAAAGAKGATTATAGAAACAAATCAGCTTATTTACCAACGAAATCCTGTTGAATCTGTTTTATCATCTACTAACCTATTCCTTCCTTTGATGGTTCTAAGCCCTAGAAAAACTTAAAGTACTTGTTGATGGGGCTCACAGTGATACCAATGCAATAACCTACACATATTGGCAAACTTTCTAAGCACATACAAAGAAGGTAATTCTGAAGAACTCCCATGTTAGAATGAACTGAAGAAAATAAATAGACTGACAAATAGAGTAAGTTTACATGAAACACTTGAAATGAAAAGATCTGATCAACTTACAAGTTTTGAAGGTGAGAAAGATTTCCCACTTCACTGGGAATTAACCCAATCAAGTAGTTACCCTGCAAATATCTGTACAGAGAGATAAATCGAGGATTCTAGCCAAAGGTACTTTTTTTAAAATCTTGTTTTAGTTTCATGGTTGGCATGCATAAGGGATTAGTTTTTTTAGCCAGAGAATAAAATATCCTTTATTCATCATTAGAACGAAATATTCTAATGGAAAGAAATTTAACAAGTAAAACCCTGTAGCTAGTACATCTGAGCTGAAGAACATGCATGAACTCATTGAAGAGCAAAAGAAAAAAGGTAAAAGGCATTGAGATAAATTTAGGCCTACTACAATACCTTGTTAAAGTTTAATGCATGAAATATTCTTGTTTATTAGATCACAGTGTCTAAGAGGATCAAACTTTTCACATGTTGTCAATTTAACTCACAAGAGTTCACTAACAAACTAAAAGACACTAAAATAAAAGTATAGAAGATTGTTCAAACCAGGAGCAGTAATTATGTGAAGGTATGTGTTAATATTTTTACTCCAGCAGAAACTTGTGTCCATAAGCTATTACTCAAAAAGTTTATCCTTTTACTTATTTGAATCTGAGGTACCTAAAAGAATTAAAAGAGCAATCATGAGTTGTATAACAATTACACTGATCTCATAGTGAAAAACAAGATTATCACATAGAAGTAAGAAAAAAAGGCAAAATAAATGAAATTTTACCTCTTCGAGAGAGGAAGGTCCAGAGACGAAAAGAAACCTTTTTTTCCTTCTTCTTCTGGAAGAGATACATATTCATGTTCCTTTTATTGGCACCAAAAAGAATAGCATAAATTGGAGCCAAAGTTCCAAACTTCTCGGCACTCGAAGGGCACACAATCCTACCCCTTCGACCTTCTTGTTCTTGTCTATCCTTTCCCTTCCTTCTAGTATCGCCAAGATAGAGGGCCAAAACTGGAGCAAAAATCTCTAATACTAAAAAAATAGTAAACAGCTAAAATTTCGAACCAAGCCAACAGTAGCAACTTCCGCCATGATTCATCAACAAAGCTTTGTCCTAGAAGAAATTTTTTAAAGCAAGAAAAGAAATTTCAACAAACTAAAAGCAAGATACAATCTTTCAGCCAAGAAAAACTAATCCCATCTCCCAAAACTAAAAKTTAACACAAAGAAATAGAAAACAAACCCAAATGTAAAGAAATGAGTCACTTCATAATATCCCTTGGTGACATCAAAGGAATGCGTAGAGTTCTGAAAAGGCGTTTGATAGGCACCTCGCATATTTTTTTTGCTTGCTACGTAAGAGAGATACACATGCAAGCGATTACAGCTAGCCTCTAAAAAAGATAAGATAGGAGTTGGCCATTTGATTCTGAAGACCGAACTTCCCTATTTTGTTGATTCACATCGATAGAAGGAAAACTCGAGAAGGGAAAGAAAACAAATCAAAACAAAAGAACGTATTTTAGGTGAAGCCATATGGATGACTTGGTTTACTAAGTAGGAAAGAATCTTTTGAACTACCAAAGTTTTTTCCATAATATCCTTGTTCCTATATAAAAAAAAAAAAAGAACAATACAAATGATGGCATTAATTTTAAATGTTTTTAAGTGTATGATTTAGTTTGCATTTATAATATTTATGATTTGATAAAACAAAAAATGTGAGTTATGAGATTGAAGAATATATTAAATTTTTTAAATCCTTTAATTGTTTTAACTGCTATTTATTTCATGATAATTTTTTAAATAAAAGTTACAAATATAGATTAAAATTCTTTTTGTATTTTAATTATTACCATCTTAATCAATTAATGAAAATTTAGAAAAAGCTTGATCCTTCAAAATTCAATAAGTGRAGATGAAAATATCATGTAATAATAGAGAAAAAGTAGGCATCATATCCCTTTAATTAAAGAGCATAGCTAGTTTCATTATGATAATTTGACATTCTTATGAGAAAAAAGAAAGGGTTTGTAGATAAAGAAAAGGAATAGATAGTTTGACAATTGAGCTTGGCCACGTGACTCCCTCCCACTCTCTTTGTAAATTTTGATTGATTTCCACTTGCAGAGAGAAAAGAGAAAAACAAAAATGATTTCTCTATTCGAATAATGACATTGAGAATCAAATGACATACCAATTTTTCACTGCCAAGTTTCACACTTTTCCTTCATTTTTTTCTCCACATAAAATGGTCAACATTGGGTTTAGAAAAAAATGAAATGATACATAAAATTTTGTGTCACCTTATTTATTATAAATTTTAAAATATATTTATTACTATATTAATTAAGACTTATAATGCTTCGAGAAATATAAGAAAATAACAATTGAGAGAAAAACTAACATGAATGAAAATTTACTATTTCAAATACAAAATGGCAATGSTAATGGAGACATTTCACATTAATGTGCATTACTACCCTCATGCTATTGATAGGCTTAGTTTTCACATGCCACCTACTTTTATGTAATTTTGTGTTTCTTTTAATTAATATAATCATATTGTGAGGTTCCAAAAATTTCTATGAATGAGTAACAAATGACTACGAGAGTAGATATATAATTATAGGACTTAGTATATCCAAGTGTAGAATATTTATTAGGTTAGAGATGTGGTAGAACATTACTGTTAAAATGAACCTGTACATTTTTTCGGCTTAATCTAGTTTCAAAAATCCTTTTTAAAATAATTTATTACCCATCATAACTATTAAATAAAATCCTTACCACTTTGCATGCATAAATTCAGCCACGTTTATTTCTTAATAGCAGAGCATAGCCCTTTAAATTGCAGCCAATTTTTAGTTTAAATAGGTGTTGAGATCGTAGAACATGAGTGGTCAAAATTTCCACTTTTCCTTTTCTTCTCCTAGCCGATTTGCAGCTTTGATACTTCCGTCCAAACTACTCTCAATTTTCAGTTTCATTCTTAGCTAAAATCTCCCCAATGCGTGAAAGAATTGTGGCAAAATTTCAGCATCAGTATCCTCTGTTTTTTAGGATTTAAGCCAAGAATTATAGCTGTCATTTTATTTGAGTGTGCTGTACAATTTTTATAGTAACTTAATTAGGAATTTGACAGCTGTCCATGGTGTGTTGTCTGAATTATAGAAAGTGTTTAGCTAGGAATTTGGCAGCTGTCCACCCATGTTCAAGTTCTCATTCTTTAAGAGTTCAGTTTGAATTTGCGCTCTAAAATAATAACGAAAGTAGTTGGAAGTTCCTTCCTTTTTCTTTCCTTCTTCTGGCTTTAACTCCTTCCCAGCCTTGTATTCTCTGCCTAAAATCCTATAGAAAGCCTATGAAACTTAGACCATTTACTCTATGCATAAAGCCTATCATTCATATTCTCCTCTCTTCAATGCAACATTTGCAACTAAGTTTTTCTGTCTATCACACTTCAAACAACTGAAGTTCCTCTGACCAAATACTTCTACAAAACAGACATTAACTTACCTCTCTTTCACTCTTTACCTAATCAAAGTACTATTGAAATTTGAGCTACTTTAATCCTTTCAAAACTGAAAGAATTCAAGCTAGAAACCGTAGAGTTCCAGTCAGCAATTGAAGTTCTACTCCATTTGRTTTTCCTTCTCATTTTCTGCCYTGGAATTTCATCTATTTCTTACGGTAAGATATCAAGCAAYTAAGCTTGTAAACCTTTGGAAAGATATAGTGTGAGTTTAGCATGTTAAGAATGAATATATGGGAGTAATGTTTATGTAAATGATATATGTATATATTTAGCTGTAGAATCGAAGAAGGATGCATGGGCATTGCGCAGTTCACTAAGTTAAAGATTGATGTTGTGAATATAATGTGAATAAGGAGTTGGTAAGTATGTTTAATGATGTTTAAAAMCAACYAAWWTGATACAAGAATTAAAATGAGAAGAACATGTAAATCTATGATATGTTCAATTGTATTTCTATTTATACTTCAGTTTTGGATAGATGAACAACTTTTTTATGGCCATCTAAACTAGAAAATACTAAGATAAATCTTTTAGGTTTGCAATGATATGGAATGCACCATATAAAGTCACATAATTTCGAAGATATAACTAGTAAGATTATACTATTTTTTCTGGGCGAACTAAAAATAATGCCTACCTATTTCTGATATAAAAACTCTATACTAAATGGATTTTAGATCGTGATATATGGATGAAAAGTCACGGATCTTCGGAAGAATTTAGTCAAATTTTCACTCAATTTTAGCTTATATAGCACAATATATGAGTTAATCTTTAAGATAGGGTCAGTTTTTMTCAATTGCACTTGAAATRCTTATTCCATTCAAACTGGTATTTATCTAGACCTCTTTAGGCTTAGASATTTACATGGTTTTAAAACTTATTAGGAACATTTTGGCCCAAATTCATTAAGAAAATCGAAGTATTAAGAGAGAAATCAGCTAAGTATAACTTCATCTTGCCTCCTTTCCCTATGATTGTCATTTTAGCCAGATTTAGGAAGGTTTTTTTAAATTAAATAAGTCAAATATGTAACACTCCCAGATTAGGAACTATCATAAATCGAGAGTATTACTGACCTTACTCATAATCATATCAACTACTGTAGGAAAACAAAAGAAATCTAAAAACTTGTCTAAAAAGCGTTATAAAACTTTCGGCAGAGTTTCCTCTGTAATTCCAACAACTACCCCCTATATACATTCAAAAGGTTCTAAAACATTTTCAATACCCGTAAACAACATGCATTCCAACCTAACAAACATCCAATATAATAAATAATGTATTCCAAGAATCTTTTACCAACCTAATATTACCAAAACTGAAATTTGCGGAACTTGAAAGAATCTAAAGCACGATTAATTAAACCAATAAAGAAATATCTTAAACAATACACAAAATCCCTCTAGTCAACCACTTATCTTATTCACTAAAATTTATTTAAATAACCCTTCGGGTTGTCAAGGCTTGTCCACAAGCGACCTCCACTTACCATCTGGCTACACATCACCTGAAATGCAGAATGAAGAAAATAGAATGAGCTATAAAGCTCAGCAAGAAAATCCCATGAACGAATMCATGTTAAATGCACTATATGTTATGAARTCATAGTCTACTTCCTCAATAAAATTTTCTATATACTTTCATAAAATTTTCATTTCAAAATGTAAGGACTTTGTAAAACCTTTTTATTTCATTAAAGTCGTGAGRTCACWTAGTGRAACGCCTAGCCCATTAAGCTTGCAATGGGCCATTATTCTTGGGAACCCGATCACATTTCCTACCGGTAGAACTGCAATACGGTTAACATCACTTAACTTTTCCTTTCATCTTTTCAGCTTCCAAGAGGTGAACATTACTTATCTCCCTACCCTTCAAGACGGTTGGGTCGGGTACGCCGGTCCCCCACATCCTATAAGATGTAATACTACGGTTAGGGACAGGAAGGGGGGAGAGAGAGAGAGAGAGAGAGAGAGAGAGAGAGAGAGGTGTGGAGAGGCCACGATGAGCGACGTCGAGCAGACAGAGGGAGAAAGGAGGCGGTGAGAAGAGAGGTGGCAGCGGCTTGGTGGCGACGGCGGCAAATAGGAGAGGAAGAAGAAAGGTTTAGGGTTTTTCTTTTTTAATTATTTTTTTCAAACTTGGGCCCTAACCCTAAATCCTTCGGGCCTTCCCATTCCAAAACCAATCTAGTCCATTAAATTAAATTCTACGGGCTTTTCTTTCAATAAAATTTTATTTTTCGTATGAGAAACGAATAAGCCTAACGAGTCGAGTCACTAACTAACCAAGGACCCTAATTCGACAAACACGATAATTTCGTACTTATTAAATGTACAATTAAGTAATAACCACATAGAAAATTATTCAATCCTAGTTGGCGRATAAATTCACACGATTATACAAAATTCATAAAAAGTAAAATCCAAGGTATTAGAAAATAGGTTAGAAATATATATCTAGTTATGTTAAATTGAAAATGTTACAAATATTTAATTTTTCTGATATTTTTAATTTATGATATAGAATTTGAGAAATTTTGAGAAATATTATTGTATTAATACAATTTATTTTGATTTTTCTTTATTTAACATATTAATACTCTAGAGCTCGAATATGAAATTATACAAATGTCTCCCGTCTCTCTACAATCAAGCTTAGCTCGAGACCTCAAAGATTATTCTAAACACCCCCCGTTCGAGCCTATAATTTACAATATTATATATATGTTTATATAAAATATCAACTCCGACATAATCATAAGAATTTTCATTTATGTACCACATAAGATAAATGTTATTCAAAATTTTAGATTTTGAAGATTGATTTGGTTATGCCAAAAAATTGAAAAGAATTATAAATTCATCATTCTATTAAGAATAATCCTAGGTTTGAGATTATCTATCAATTATTTTCATCATTCTCTTTTTTTTTTTTTGAAAAATCATTTTCATGATTATTATATGATTTTCTTATTCGGTTTAAACAAGAAAGGAAATAAGGATAAACTTTTTGAGTAATAGCTTATGGATACAAGTTTCTGCTGGAGTAAAAGTATTAACACATACCTTCACATAGTTATTGCTCCTGGTTTGAACAATCTTCTATACTTTTATTTTAGTGTCTTTTAGTTTGTTAATGAACTCTTGCGAGTTAAATTGACAACATGTGAAAAGTTTGATCCTCTTAGACACTGTGATCTAATAAACAAGTATATTTCATGGATTAAAGTTTCACAAGGTATTGTGGTAGGCCTAAATTTATCTCTATGCCTTTTACTTTTTTTCTTTTTCTCTTCATTGAGTTCATGCATGTTCTTCAGCTCAACTGTACTAGCTATAGGGTTTTACTTGTTAGATTTCTTTCCATTAGAATATTTTGTTCTAATGATGAATAAAGGATATTTCATTCTCTGGCTAAAAGAACTAATCCCCTTATGCATGCCAACCATGAAACTAAAACAAGATTTTAAAAAAAGTACCTTTGGCTAGAATCCTCAATTTATCTCTTTGTACAGATATTTGCAGGGTAACTACTTGATTGGGTTAATTCCCAGTGAAGTGGGAAACCTTTCTCACCTTCAAAACTTGTAAGTTGATCAGATCTTTTCATTTCGAGTGTTTCATGTAAACCTACTCTATTTGTCAGTCTATTTGTATTCTTCAGTTCATTCTAACATGGGAGTTCTTTAGAATTACCTTCTCTATTTGTATGTTCTTAGAACYTTTGCCAATATGTGTAGGTTATTGCATTGGTATCACTGAGAGCCCCATCAACAAGTACTTTAAGTTTTTCTAGGGCTTAGAACCATCAAAGGAAGGAACAGGTTAGTAGATGATAAAACGGATTCAACAGGATTTCGTTGGTAAATAAGCCGATTTGTTTCTATAATCTTCTTTTGGGAGGGGTGAGTGGTGGTTGAGGTTTATGGCAGTCATTTGCAATTTCTTTTTTTTGGCTAMAAGAGTGCTTTGGTTTATAAATGTAACCCAAATTAGGAGATAAGAACAAGAAAGTATGGAAAAAAAGACTTCTCAAACCTCTTAAGAGATAATTGGTTCCCAGAAAAGTATAATAAAGGATCTAAGTAGATTCAACAGGAGTCATTAATAGTTAAACTGCAGTTTCATGAAAAGATTGCTTTAATCAAATAATGAACTATCACATATTTTCAGTAGCTAAAAAATAGCATTTTATAGGTAATACCTTAGTCTTGCAATGACTTATGTGAATAAATTTGCACACATTTGTTCGTATATAGGTGTAGCAACATGCCTCCAATGTCTCTTTATACTAATCGCTCTGCAACGATATGTATCTTTTTGGTATAGAAGTGCATTTAACATGCCTCCAATAGTTTGCCAAACCAGGTTTACTAGTTCATCAATCCAAAGATACTCAAATAGGCCAACATCAGTCGATGGGTCTTCGGCACAATTAGTACATGAATTACCGAATAAGYTTACATTACACTGCTGACAGCTCAGGTAATACATCATTTTTCTGAAATCTTGATTACTTTTTTCGTTACTTCTAATCAGTACATTTGGAATGCGATGAGTAACTACATTTCTCTTTGACCATGTAAGCATTAATACATACGTAGATCATTCATAGCTAGAAGGGCCACCATTTGGTAATAATAGATTATGKTGCATAGATACGGGTACTATTTAAGTCATTAAGAAAACTGAAATTTAGGATTTGGATGTTTAATGCATATCCTTTCTTCTTCKTCTCCTACAGTTACCTATAATGTTGTGTTCTGTACATTTAGTTTCTCATTCTTCTTTTAGGACAAGTACCTGTATTCCTTCTCCTTTTTTTGAAATATTACAATTTTTTTCAGCACAATCACCATATGAAGTTACCCAACTACCACACATCGCTACTGATACCCTAGTAAATGAAAACAGTACTATACATTTCTCTTTGGCCATGTAAGCATTTATATATACATGCTTCTAAGAGACGACTTTTTRCGTTACTTAATTTAATGCTAATTTGCGGATATAAGTTGCATTTGAACTCTGAATTCTCAAAAACAAAAATTTTGAACATTTAGAAACCATGAGTATTTTTGGAATAATACTTGAAAAATCATAAGCTATCCATTCACAGATTTTCGAAACTTAATCCATTTTAAAACCTCAAGCTTCCTTACCAATGCATGTTGATTGTTTTAGATAATACCAGACAATAGACTTTATTAATCAGAARTTCAAGTAAGTTTCCCTCAAAATTGTTTTCTGTATAAACACATTTTTTAAAAATTATTTTTCAAATATTCATTTTATAAATATTTTCTTGAAAAACCTATTCTATTTGCATTTTCTTTTACAAAAATGAGCATGAAAATAAAGCAAGCAACTTTTATAAACTGGAACTATTTTGCAAGTTCACAACTTGCTTGAAAACAGTTTTTGCATGATATATGAAATTGACGGAGAGTATTTGAGTAATCAATGGCAAAGTTCTAAATAATTAGTCCAGTGGCGAAGTAGTGTGCATGGTTTGTCACCGGTACGAGTACCTCTTGAGCTAGTCCGGACGATAATACCAAAGTAAGTTTACCCTTGGTCAGACTAGGTACCTATGATTATTATGAGTGTGATAAGGTCGATAATCACGCATGCATTATTGGATGATAAGGCTAGTATTACTAAAACCTGCACGARGTTGTCTCAAAGGTAAAAGTGAATTGAGATGCTGTTATTAGGAACTGATGATTTTTTGAATGTAGTATTTTCGATTCACTTTTGACTTGATTTGATTTTCCAAAAATTACATATTTGCGTAAAATACTCATTTTTTTTAAAAATAAGTCTTTACTGAAATTATTTTTTTAAAGGTTTTCTCAAAAAACATTTTTTTTGATATTGAAACTCACTTTGCACGCATGAACGAGAGGTCACTGAGTTTTGCTCATAAGTTTTCTCGTGTTTTAGTGACAAGTATATAATTACCTTTGCTTGAGAAATTTGAAGTCTTAGAAAGTTGAAAGRGTAGCATAGGTGCCATATTTTTTGGCCCAGAAAGTTTAGCTGATTTGCTTTCTTCTTTAGTTTCTATCGTTACATCAACTTCTCCTTGATGCAATCTCAGCCCTCCATCTTTCATTGCATGTTTGGCAATTGTCAAGAAGATTGTAAGGATGAGCAAGTGTATACGTGTCAAAACTAGATGCATTTGTGCTTGGATTAAATCATAGCAATTGCATAGGMGTGGGTGRGTATTGCCGATTTGTGAATTTCTTGCAAACTAAAATTTTCCAGCTTTGCATCTTGATGTTGTCCGAAAGAGAGGTTTGATCAGCCAAAGAATTGTCACCTAGCATGTTGTGTTGTCAAGGTGAGAGACCATAAGAGCTAGACACCTAGAAATTGGGCACATGGGGTGTCTCCCATTTCAGCTTAAAACCCATGATTTTTGTTCATAGTTCAGCTGACTTTTCACCTTGTTTTGTCTGTCAACTTGCTCTATAAATAGAGCTCTAAGTTCACTCCAAAAATCCATTAGAATTATTGCCATCTTAACACCATGAATTCAACCACATTTCCTTCCTAAAACCAACCGATTACTCATTCTCCTTRACATTTCAGCCATCTATCATACCCTTTCTCTTAGCCATTTTTCGCGCCAATTATTAGTCTATAATTTCCTCTCTTTATGCACCTTTTTAGCTCACTTAGATAGCCATTGCCCTTGCTAAATTGCAAGTGAGATATATTTGCATGAATACACTTTAAATTTGAGTAGTGTTTGTGTGTGCCGAGTGAGTTCGTGTGTCTCATGGTTATAGAATTTTGCATGAGTTCTTGCATGGATCTTGTATTAGCATTCTGTATTTTCATTTGTGACGTTATCATATTATATTTATAAAGTTTTTATGTTGCATTTGAGCTATTTACTGCACATTGAAGTCTTAGATTACATGAAAAAGTCTTGACAATAGGGTTTCTTCTGGATGAACCAGCAAATTAGCCACTATTTTCACTGTCATAACAGTCTGAGTTCTTGGTGAAGTTTGGATTGTGATATATAGTGAGAAAACCACAAATCTTAGGAAGATTTTAGTTCAAGTTTCACCTCATTACGAAACTCAAAATATTATGAGTTAATCTTTGAAGAGTGGTCAATCTGGCTGATTGAACATAGATTTGTGTGTTTACCATTATTTCTGAGATTTATTCGAGTCCTTAAGTCCTAATTTCTGCATGGAATTACAGCTTAGCATGTTAGGAGCATCTTGACACAATTTCATTTGAAACCACCAAGAATTTTGTGTGATGTAACCGTAATATCAGAACCTGTCTAGAAATTGATTTTCGAACCCTATCACCTCTAAACCCTAATTCTTCTAACCTTCAAATTTCGGCCTTGGGTATTTTTATTTCTCCTTTATAAATGCATATATATTATATTCAAAATTTGTTAATCTCAGTTCGGGAAATATCTAATTTCATAAAAATGATTTTCTCATGAAAACGATAAAGTTGAGTTATTATATTAGGTTTTTAAGTTATGATTTGGGCGTGTGTTTATTAAGATTGATCACTAAGGATATGTCTTATAAATTATTCTTAAGAAATGACGGACAGTAGATTTACCAGATTACAGGTGAGTTCCCTCGATCAAAATGTATGATCTTCTAGTGTGCTCTAGAATTTTGATTTTTATTTCGATTTTCAAAATTATTGAAACGTGCATGTTTTCTTACAAGCGTATTCTGATTATATTTTTTACTCCTGTACGCCTAAAAATTACTTTTCAAATATAAAATTTGAGGTCAACTACTGCTCGAAAAGATATTGTAGTGATAGGGTTATCAATTTTTACATCTTTTGGAATTAGTCATACTTTTCATGTGAGAATTTTCGCAGGTTGAATATGAATTCTGATATCAACTCATCCCCAAACATGCATAGGTGTGTGTGCGTATTGCCGATTTGTGAATTTCTTGCAAACTAAAATTTTCCAGCTTTGCATCTTGATGTTGTCCGAAAGAGAGGTTTGATCAGCCAAAGAATTGTCACCTAGCATGTTGTGTTGTCAAGGTGAGAGACCATAAGAGCTAGACACCTAGAAATTGGGCACATGGGGTGTCTCCCATTTCAGCTTAAAACCCATGATTTTTGTTCATAGTTCAGCTGACTTTTCACCTTGTTTTGTCTGTCAACTTGCTCTATAAATAGAGCTCTAAGTTCACTCCAAAAATCCATTAGAATTATTGCCTTCTTAACACCATGAATTCAACCACATTTCCTTCCTAAAACCAACCGATTACTCATTCTCCTTTACATTTCAGCCGTCTCTTATACCCTTTCTCTTAGCCATTTTTCATGCCAATTATTACTCTATAATTTCCTCTCTTTATGCACATTTTTAGCTCACTTAGATAGCCATTGCCCTTGCTAAATTGCAGTTGAGATATAGTGCATGACATCTTTTGAAAATTATCCCCTAGTAATCCCCTTTGAGTCTTATTATCCTTTTCTTTGACTAAACCACAAACATCTAACACCTGGTCATTTGCTTTGATTATAAACCATCTTTAAACCTAATATCAAAGAAATGCGTGACAAGCTGATTCAGAAGTGAATACTTGGTGGAATATATGAATTGTTTTTGACCACTATGGTRGGATAGCTATTATTAAAGAAATCACGGGCTCAAAAAGAAAAAAAAGAAAAAGAGCATAGAAAGTGACAATAGAAAAAGAAGAGCAAAAAGAGGAAAATATCAATGATTGCAAGTAGTAGCAATGCTATAATTTGATGAAATGTTTTGAGCTAGTTGTGATATGCYGAAATTAAAGAGAAGAGTTGTCAAATATTGATAAAAAGTATATTCACAAGATTGAACGTCATTTGATTGGTTGTGCATTTCCTTTGATACTTTTATACCCTTTCTTATTCTTTTTTTATCTTACCTTTGACRCTAGCCACATTGCAACCYAATAAAGACCTTTTGATTGGCGTGTGAATTTATTTTATAGTGGTGGCAATGTGATATATGTGCAAGCCTAAGGTAATGCAAATTTTTTGTATCAACTTGAGTGATATTAACATGTTTATACTTGTGATTGATTAAGAGTGCTTATCTTTGTGAGATTGGTTGAGAAATGTGTGTTTTGATTTTGAGGTGGTTAATATTGCTTTGGTTGAGGTGCTATGAATTGCATTTGATTTCTGTTGGATTTTAGCTCACTTATGATTGTGCATTTGTTGAGGAAGTTTTGAGACTAGTATGATTTGTTTATTGTTTGTTTGTATTATGTCTTTTGTTTTGTTTTGAATTTCAGGAATGCTTGAGGACAAGTCATTTAAGTGTGGAGGAGTTGATAAAGTCCAAATTAGTGTGATAATTGTGGTTATTTGATGGATTATGGAACATATACATTGCACTAATCATGTGTTTTATTGATCTTTTATTTGTTTTGGACTCTTTGGAGGTAATAGGAGAAAAGAAGGCAATTTTGGTGCATTTGAGGCGAAATTCCGGCAGCGAATGAAATCTACCRACTGGCCACGTGGGATGGATGAATTTGTATAGGTGGCTTTAGCTTGGAAGTTTATCTTTTGAAAGATTCCTATTYTCTTCGAAGTTTTATGGGATACGTATCCCATGCAACTAGGAGTGGTTTTAAAAAATACTTATTTCCTTAATGGATTTGGATTTTATTATTATTATTATTATTAGGTAATTGAGTTTTATTAGAATTGTGAGTTTCCTAATCCTACTTATAGGGATAGGAACTACAAGATTGAGGAATCATTCAGCATTTAGCATTCCATTACAAATTTTATGTTTTTGCTCTATGACTACGTGCTAAACACTTTATTCCGGTTGAAGTACTAAGGAAGCTTTGATTCAAAAAAAATCGTGAGATCTAATTYTTTATCYTTTTTATTACTTGTATGTATTTATTTACTCTTTGTTTTTCGATAAGTTTGGGTAATCAATTTAGTCGTAAGTCGAATCCCTCTTTAATTGATCTCTTTACTTCGCAGCTAGTTAAACCTTCAAATTTATAAATGTTTGTTAGGTTTACCTTAGTGATAAATTTGATAATTTATGCTTGTTATAAGAGTGAGTAATCTAATCTAAAACAAATTAGCATTTTGCTGATTGTGAACTGGGTCTCTGGAAGAGTGATCCCGAATGCGGGCAGGATTTGATCGTGGTCGATCCCACATCAAGTTGAGCGCCCTCCCGGAGTAGTGGGTGAGAAAGGGTTCCCAATTGCCAATAAGCTTTCACCGCTTGTTTGATTGCGGCATCGAACTAAAGAGCGTTTATTTGCCTGCTGGTGTCATCGCTACTAGAACAACTTCTCTTCTGATAGGTGTGCGCGATCTCTATTAGATTAGGAATAAATTAAGGCTGGTGGAAAACTCACATTAAATCTTACAAGCTATCTCTAGGGTTGTTTATCGATTAGAGAGTAATTAATAAGGCATCATTTTAATTACCAACACTTAAGAAGAGATTGATCTTTACCGAGCGTCCCGAACAATTATAACTAGCAAGTTGTCTTTACATTTGTGATCGAGTAAATAGAATCAAGGTGGAATTATAAACTTTATCTGGACTTTCCATTATATTATTTCCAACATTTTATTTGCTGTTTCATGATATTCTTGTGACTTATTTTCTTTAGAATAATTGATAGTTTAGTAACCTTTCCAAACCCTCACTTGTTCGTATTTTAATGTGAAGGAAATTTGCTCACATATTCCCTAAGGAGACAATGTTACTATACCCTATACATTTTATTCATTAGAAAGTAGGTTAATTATTTTTGGTAATTTAATGACATACCAAACAACAAGGTTCGCCTTGTTAATTGGGGACTTTTGCAACAATGCAAGAGCATATTTTTAAAACTAAGTAATTAGAGAATGCCTAAACTTGCTAAAATGTTGTTCTCTCTCAATTCCCATTACCTTTCATTAACATGTCACTATGGTCCTAGCTTTTCAAACTCCAAAACTAACTCATGCAATGTTTGATAACTCAACAACACTTCAGAACTGAAACGAATTAAGTACTTATTTAAGTAATATCATTTGATAATCTAATTTTATAATGTTTTAATATGTTAAGTTTTTCTTGATTCCTTTAATAAATTTTAAGTGATAATACTCTYACTTAATATATAAAATCAATGTATATCATATTACTAAATTCAACATTCAACATTCAGATTCAAGCATTTCAAAATAAATCTTCTTTGATTATCACTTTTTCGAATTTCATACTTCGTATGCTGACTCGAGACTTRATACTTCATACCTCAATTTTATCAAACAGGACCTTAATATTGATTTGATTTGAGAAATTTTTTGAACTGAATCAATTTTTTGGATTTGAAAAATTTCTAAATTAAATCAAAATATAAACAAAATTTTCGATTTGATTAGGTTTATTCGGTTAGGAATTTTTTTTGCACCCCTAGTAATAACTTTTCTAATATAGTTGTCGTTGGTTGATGATTCCAAAATTAATAGCCAGTCCTAATGGATAGTCACCTCCCAGTCCTGATTTTTTCTTCACTTTAAGCATTCATTCAACTCGAAGTTCGAGTAGTGTTGGCTTCTTTGCAAAATGACAGAGGTACCATTTCAGTTCACTGCTTTCATGGCCAAAATTRCTGCTRCTCCTGCTCCTCCTGCTCCTCCAGGTTCCTCTTACTTCTCCAATTTCGTAATCTAATGAAATACTCGTAAATCATTCRTCAAGCCATTCATGTTCCTTAAATGTTTATGTTCTATCAGGTCTAAATTGTAAATGCTCAGGCCAATCGGTGGTAAGAGTTAAGAACAGAAGCAACTTTTCCAGATCTAATTTTGTATTTAGAGGGCCAGTAGTACAAGTGAAAACCATGCCGCTTTTTGATGGGTTTGCAGAGAGCATTACCCATTCGGATATTAACAGTGGGAAAGAAAAGGTCAAACGCCGTGCAATTAATAGTTGACGACTATATAAAAAAGATCAGCCTCTATTGCCCCGTTGATGATATTCGGGTTAAATCTAATCCCAAGAATGCTCGGTTAGTGCAGTCCTTTTACTAAATTCTTTTGTTTTCGTGCACTTTATACATTTCGGTTGAGTRTGTTGAAGTTCGAATGTATTTGATAGTTTCAAATATTACGCAATTAATTTGTTGAGGTTCGGTTCCGAGCCCTTCGTTGTTCTTGTGCATGCTCATTCTATGTAGTGTCTGGCCCTGTAATTTTTCTCTTTGAGTTTCAAGTGAAACCACAGTAGTTATAGGCATCAGGCAAAGCGCATTGGCCTTCTGAGACCTTTAAGGTCTGTCTTTTTTGCCAAAATGGCTCGTTCTGTAAAAGTTATGATCATTTCTCGTTCTAAGTAGTACAACTAAAACATCCAAAAAAGAAAGAAAAATTCCATGAATAATGGAACTAAGAGCTGCATAGGAACCCTACAAGATCCAATATAAAAGCAAGCCAAAAATATATAAACATAAATAAAATCATAAACAAGTTATAGAAAATGCATTATAAAGCAAATAAYGATGTCGCAAGTACGAGTTGTCTAGTCTAATACAATCCTGAAGGCTTTGAACTATAAATAACAAGCCTAAAACTTGAAATAAATCGTAATCTTTATCTTCACCGTTCCTCAAACTAATACTAGTCTTCCTTGATGTCACCGAAAGTATCTCCAATATCCTCTTCCACAACAAATATTAGCATGAGAACTTTAAGGTCCTTGGTTTGTCTTTTGTTCTCATGTCTTGTTTCACCAATACTGCTAGCCATGGCAATATTTCCCATATTATGAGGTTATCATCCTTAAAGAGAAGTGGATCTTCGTCATCTTCTACTTAATTTTTACCAATATTACTCTTATCAGCTTCTCCCGAACAATGGGTTCTGATGAGAATTGCTTTTGATTGATTTGTTTAACCCTGATGCCTTTTTTTGTTTTAAACTTATCTATTTATTTATGTATTTTTCAGTGTTTGAATCTAGTGTTATCATCCAGAAAAAAACTCCTCATGCCCTCTAAGATTCACATAGAAAATATAAATGAATGGTCAAATAGGTCAAAGTAAACAAAAAATTTAACCAGCCAAGGTAATTAAGTGCTTCTGTATTTAAACCAAGCAAAGCACTGAACCCAAGCTTTACGCTTCTAAAGTGCAAACATTGCTGATTTAATTTCWTTTTTAACTTTACGAGTGAAAGAGTATGATAAGATAKCTTGTTAATCTTTAGGGTCATGGTAAATTTACATTCTGAATATCCAGAAGTGGAGAGTTTGCTTGTATGTTAAACAGCTTACAAATGCACTTTAGCATGATTGACTTGACTAAGTATTGCATGCTTGGTTTGGTGTCAATAGCTTGCACCTGAAGGGGTAGTAACCTGATAAATAAACTAATGTTTAAARGTTTATTTATCAAAATACTGTTTACAAGGGATATATATATCCCTAAAATCATTACAAGACATAAGAAGATCTTTTATATATATGCCAAGATATGGTTTAGTCGCTACAAATCCGCACAACCCATATGCCCATAAGGTAGTCAAGGTGCGCTTCAATTTTGTGCAAGATAGCTTTCTTGTTTCCTTTGAACGCTCCATATGCTCATGCGCTATCGTGAAAGTGGTTCTGGTTCTTTGTTGCTGAAGAATCCACCCAAATTGTCTTCTTTTCTTTAACTTCCTCCCAAGAGTCCTAAGAGAATAAAAATATCAATAAAATTCCAAGGATTAGTCCAATATCCATTCAAAATTCAACCGAAGTTATATCAAATATTACACTAATATTGACCTTATTAGATAGGAATGTACAGAAGTTTGGATGTTGTAAATATCGAGTGAATCACTGCTTATAAGTCAACACAGTACAGCGCTTGAGGGTAACATGCACCAAAAATGGAACAATGTGCTCAAGGATAATATGCACAGAGATGAGATGCAAAACCAACAGTCTTTCAAAGTGCATAATCCATCTCCAAGTTTGGTAAACAACATTCACAGGGAAAAGGAAATTCAAAGAAGGAATAGGATTTTAGAGATATGCCTTGTTTATTGTGCACTCCACAGCTAATTTTCATGCGATGATTTCATGGTTTGCATTTCCTTTTAGATATTTGCTTTTCATGTTTGTTATTTATAAGTGGTTTCTCTTATTGTAATTTTCAGGAGCAGAAAATATATTACCTTTGGTTCTAAAAAATGTGGGTTACTTTTGGCATTCGGGTAGTCTACTAGATCTAATTTTAAGTGCGGCTTGGAAAAGTCTAGTTATGGTGTTCCAAGTCTGCATAAGGGCTGTGAAACTTCTTCTACAAAACCATATATCCTCTGACTATTTGCATGGAAAATAAAACAAAGAGGATATTTTGCTGACTTTAATGTTTCTTGTGTGTACACTCTACAAAGCTTTATACTCCTTCACWTCACTTTTATTTTCTTTTTACCACGTTGATGGCCTGTTATCAGTTGTTGGTGCATTTTCCAAGTGGCTAAAAAGATGCTCTTGAAAAAAGAATGCTTTAGTAATATTTTTATTTTTTCAACAGAATCAATAAGGAAAAGCTGTTATGTAAAGCATCCCCAAGGTTGCTGCTATAAAACATCTTTTTCATCTTTTTTAAATCTAAAATCAGAAGTGAAAAGCAATCAAGAACAGTTCAACTGCAGCTTTTGGCTTAAAAAATGCTGAAAACAGCTTATTTTAAGGAACTGAGAACGGGCCCTAAGTGTTTAAAAGTATTGCACTTGATTCTCCCTTTCTTTACCAACTTTTGTCATCCTATTTCCTTCCCATGGTATCGATAAGCCATGATGCTTACATCTATTCATCTTTCGCCTTGGATTTTAACTATTGGTYCTGCTATTATTTTTCCAACCATACAGTAATTCAATTATTCAATCAACCAGAAACTGGATTGTAATCCTAACTCATCTTTTCATTCTCGATAGCATTTTAGCCTTATGTCTTCCATCACTGAGAGGATTAGAAGTCTTGCAGCACTATGAAACAAGGAAATGTGGTCCAATATCAATAATGTTTCTTATCCATCTTCTTGTTAATTAACATGTTCACTTCTTTACCGCATCCAAGTTATAATTTTTTAAAGAAAACAAGAAATAATGATATACTACAAGTCTTAGCTCCGTCCTGATATGAAAAGTCGTGCTTCTGGAATCCAACTTGCTATTGACAGTTTTTAGTAGTGATAGCAGACCAGTCATCTTCCAATAATGGTCCTTTTAACTTTATAGAAACTATAAATTGTTTGAAATGAAAGATTGTATTTGTATAGAAAGGGAAAATTGTGCAAATATATGTTATTCTTTCAATCTTAAGATATACACTTTGGACCTTTCCAAAGTAGAAATCATGACCAGAACAAACACATGGAAATACATCCTTTCTGCATGAGAATCTGATAAGCATATGTAAAATAGAATGGAGCCAAAACCTAATTGATGGTTTATGATTTTTTATCTAGGAAGTAGAAGGCTTATTGTTAATACATATTTATTCTCTGGCAGTGATATAATGGCTCAGATTGGACATGAGGACATGGATTCCYTGGCCCGTATCAAGTCTGATGAATGGGTATATCTCAAAAGCTGTCCAAGTTGGTCACCCTCAATATTTATATTCTTCATGCTCTAAATGGAAATTTACATGTCGTCTATCAAACGAAGTTAAAGAAACAGGTACAGGAAGTTAGTAGGTAGCAAGGCAGTTATATGTTTTTTCAAAACTTATCCTTTTGCTTATTTTCTTGAGCCTTGAATTTGAGGTAACATTTCATCTTACCATACTTTGTTTTCTTCTGAGGTTTGGAAAGCCAAAGACTGAGAGGTGTATTTGAATAAGAAACTTTCTTCTCAGCAAGGAAAGAGATGATTCGGTAAAACAAAAATTTGATATTTTCATGCAAGCTGAGTTTCCTTAGTTCTCCAAGGATCATACCTGAACGTTGTACTGATTCTAATCATKTTTTGCCATAGAAAATTCTGTTTTGATTCCTTTAATTTCATATCCCAGATTCAAGAAAGACTGATAGAAAATTCTGTTCTGATTCCTTTAATTTCATATCCCACATTCAAGAAAGACTGGACTACCTTTGGTCTGCCAAAAAGGTTCATGAAGGAATCTTAGCAACTTCTATTTAATTTTGTAATAGCAGTTTTACTTTTTACTGAAAAGTAAGTTTTGTTTGTCAAAGGCTGGTGATGGAGGACAGAGACTATCCCTTTTGTTGGATGAGGAACTAGACTGGAAGCCGGTTGCATCTGAAGGGAATTTCCTTAGGTTCACAATTGTCTTAGGAAAAATGGGGATTATGGGAAAAACTGTAGAGGTACGGATGATGGGTGAAATTTAGAAGAACTGTGACGTAGGTTAGAAAATTTTGTTGGGTACCAGATTCTTTAGTTTAATCGATTTATCTTGTAGAGAAGGTTTGGAGATTGGTAATCGAGGTATTGATAATTTTATAAATGATTTGATAAGTGCCAAAGGTTCTTGATTGCTTGCAAATTAGTGTGATTAACTGAATGTAAATGGAYAACAGGTTTCTCATTTTATCTAGGTGGCGTGGATTTTCGAAGTGAACCTTGAGTTGAGATGCTTCAAGTTCCCAAATCCGACATGCTTTGGGTGATATCTGGTGATACAATTCTGTGATCTGATCCTTAGAAGAGAGAGTATAAGAGGGAAACTCTCTCTAAGGGATTTCCTGCCTCTATTTTGCCTCCCTTATTGATGGGCTAGAAGCCTCCTTATATAGATATTAGGAGGGGGATTTCTACAGTGTTTGAGTGAGCGCTCCAGTAAAAATCCGAGAGCGCTACAGTGTACAGTGTAGTGCTACCGTATACAGTGAATTTTGAATAGTGTTTACAATAATTTTTCTGCTGTAGAGTGCTACTATACTCTATGGTATTTCCAATGGTATTTCTACGAAGTCTTCTASTGCTTCCACTGAGCAGATCGGCTTCGTCAGGTGCTGGTGATGTCTRCGAATCTTCGAATGACACCACCTGGGATTTAGATGAAGATGGGACATACTGCAACAACAACTGTTGCATCTCTTCATGGGATTCCYTTGYTGTAAGCTTTGCTGCTAGCTGGGATTTTTRGGTACGGAATTCCTTCTGGTCTGATGTGATAGCCGAAGCCATAATCTTCTYTGTGGTCTGCTTGTGCTAGCAGAACTCAATGATAGATGCCACCTGGAAGGATGGTAGAATTTTGAATGATGTCCACCATGTGATTTGGAATTTTCTTTGAATAATAGGGATTTTTACTGCGACATTATATTCTAAATACCAGGAAAGAACCCATGGTAAGTAGAATTTTGTGTGGAATAGGGTAATATCCTAAAATGGGATTCTTCTGGTACTGGTTTGTAATGGGATTTAAAGGCATTGAAGGTTGTCTTTACATAGGATTTCTAGTCAATCCATTCTTTGGTTATGCCGAAGATATCCCACRACTAGATAAACCAGAATGGAAAAGATGAGGCATCACATACACGAGTATCAAAATAGATCAGCCATTATGTTGGGATTTGTGGTTCTGTATATAGAAGGCATTGTACCAGGTGTAATACCTGAAATTTTTCCTTTATTAATTTTTGTTTGATCGTGTGAAATTTTGTGCCAACTAGGGTTGAAAATTTATATGTGGTTTATATTTTTAAATCGCACATTTCATAAGTCTGAAAATATTATCTGTGTCGAATAAGAGCCATTGTTTGGTTAAAAGCTCAACTCATGGGCCTATTTATTTATTAGTCAGAAGTTGGACTTTTTATCAAAAGGAAGCCAATCATATTTAATTTAAGGAGTTTATGTTAGGTATGGATGGGAACGCCTGAAGGGTTTGGGTTACAGCCCAAAACATAAATTTTTTTTAAAAAAAGGAAGAAAATATATAAAAAATAAAAAAAAGAAAGAAAAGAAAAGAAAARGAAAAAGCTAAAGAAATCCCTTCATCTTCTTCCTCCCATAACCCCCCGTCGCCGTCGCCGTAGCCGTCGCCGCCGCCACTCCCAGGAAGCCCTACTGCCATCACCATCTTCTTCGCTTTCTYCTGGTCGCCGTGTGCAATGCCGCTCAATCGATGACTAACCACTCAGCCATTCGAGGATTTTGCGCGAATAGGACAAGCTACTCGACCCTTGCTTGGTCGCTTGCTGTGTTCGAGGTCACCAACCTCCTCTCGCCAGATCGCTGACTGCCTTGGTTGCAATCAACGAGCTGCCCGCATCTCAAGTCGGACTGCTGCAGCTCAAGGTTGCTGTCACCATTCGCCGAGGCTGACCACTTGCTCGAGTTGCTGCGAGATGCATGCCAGGAGGTCGTCCGGTTCTGTTGAGCCAAGCAGACTGCTCCAGGTCTGTTCTCTGGCTTCCCTCTCTCGCTCTCCAGCTCAGATCTGCGGTCTGTGGTCCGTCCCATCACCTACCAAGACGTTCGCCAAAGGCGCATGATCCGCACCTCCAGATCTGGTATTCTGCCATCTTCTTCTTCCTCTCTGCACAACCGGATCTGCGCAACACACATTCGCCAGATCTGCTGTCGTTATCTTCTTCTCCTTCTCTACTTAACAATTTTTCTCTTCGACTGTATCCAGAATCTCTTGCCGTCGGCTATCACATTTGCTCTCTGTCCTTATTGCTCGCGTCGGCAGACACTGCTGCTACGAATCTACCATTTGCGGTCGAGATCGTGACTCACTGTGGACCAGAATTTTGCTACTCTGGTTGTGTTACAAGGAGCAACAGCCAGCACCCCAGCAGCACCAGGCGCCCAGTAGGCATCGGGCGCCCAGTGGCATCGGGTGTCCAGCAGCACCAGTGGCCCAGCAAGTGCCCAGACGCCCTGGGCTGTTGCGCTCGCCGCCTGAGCCCATGCCCGGGAATCCAATACCGCTCCCGCAACACTTGGATATCGTGAACTTAAAGGTGAAAACGTTAACACTTGATATTCAAATTTATAACTTGTACATAATRATGTCCTGAAGTGAATTGGTGGGAGAACACATATTAGGTTTATACCCGAGCTAAGGAGTTGAATTGTACCCTTAAAAATGTGATACTTGATAATATGAGAACTAAATATGGATTTATAAATTGATAAAGGACATTCTTGGATTAAGTATAATATTTAAGTTTGGACAATCAAACTAAGTAGACCTTTTTTCTGTAATCACAACTAGGCCATTTCGAGGCCTTACGTTGAGAACGGTTGAAGGAGTTCACTTCACAATTTAAGTAAGAACCCATTAACGTAAAGGACCCCGGGTGAGTAAATACTCACATCTCATTAATGTTTATGAATGAATGTAATTGAACTATTTTAGTTAGTCTAATATGTTGTATATGGGATTGTATTATGAAGTGCATTAATTGTGTGGAATGTTTCATGTGTTTCATATCGTGTACTATTTGTCGAATGATATGTTATATATACTGCTGTATGCATTTCATATCATAGGCGTGTAGTTACGGTTCTACATCACTTCTGGCATGAGCCATTTACACATTTAGGAAGTGAATGGTTTAGGAAATGAAATTTTAAAGGAAAATGTTAAAGTCTTCGGAAAGAAGGGTAAACTTTGCCATGAAGGATGTMAGTAGAAAATGGGGCATGGGGGCCCGGAGCACCCGACCCTACCCTCGGGGAGGGTAGGTAATGATTCATCTCGGGGAGGTGAAGAAATGAAAGAATGTTAACCGCTCTGCAGTACTATCGGTAGGAATGTAATAGGGTTCCAAATAAGAATGGCCCACTGCAGAGCCTYATGGTTAGGCATTACACTCAGTGAGCTCACAAATGAAGTGAAATGGAATGTTTTGAAGTTATATATTTTGAAGGAAATGTTTTGTAAAGAGATTTCGATAGGGGAATGTTTGYAAAGTTTTCATTTAAAAGGCAAAATTTTATAACTTCATGACATGTAGGACATGTTTATGCATTCATGCATGAGGTTTACTTACTGGGCTTTTTAGCTCATTCATTTTCTATTATTTTGTATTTCAGATAATGTGTAGCCAGATGAGGAGAGGAGGTCGCTTGTGGGCAAGCTATGATACCCTGGAACATATTTTAAATAAATTTTATGTAGCAAGATAATTGTCCACTTGAATAGTTTCRGCTTACTATTAGGTATTTCTCTTTGATTTAAATTCTTGAGGTTTTCACAATTTCTGTTTTGAATGAATGTTGAGATAGTAAAGATTTGTTAAAACTCCTTTTTAACTCTTTTGGATATTGTTCAGTTTTAAATGGATAGTTGATTAATTGCAAGTAGAGTGATATAATATTCTCAACTTAGGACAGTTCCTAAACTYGGAATGTTACACCAGGCCTGCTGGTAATCCCAGTAAGTAAAGGCTTCCTGGTAAAAGGGTTCATTTTTACAGGTATCTGAAAATCAAATTCCTGATTAAGCTTGCCTTGGCATTTCACCCAAGACTCAGGTAATAAAATATTTAAAATTTTAAAAGTGAAATATGCTGGATGCTAGTGGGTTTTTTCAAGGAAAAAGTGTTTGATCTCCACTGATCGACATATTTCTAAAATAGTTTGATAATAAATTGGAGTTTTTAAAGGATGAACTGGTTTATAAAACCAATTATGTCCAAAAAGTTTTTGAACGGTTTTAAAAGCAGAGGGTACAATAAAATGATTTTTCAATAGAAACAATATTTTGAAATAGGGATTTTTTTGATAAAAYGGGCTGATGCCTTAGTAGATTTCTCAACTAAGGTATCATTCTTGATATTGGAGGTACGTTGTGAGGTACCCTTTGATTGAATTTGTTGACTTTGTTGACTCCTAGTAGGGACTATAGCCTTGCTTTTGTCAGAAGAGCTCGTGTAGAATTTGGAGAGTAGTTTCTATAATTCTTTGAAATTTGCAAGTGTCTCCATCAACGCCTAGGATGGAATGCTGGGAATTGACCTYATTGGTGTCTAGAATTTTGAGGCTTTTGCTCTTCTTCTTCACGTATTTTGTACCAAGATTTTCTTGAAACACTTGGCATTTTGGAGGTTTTTTCTGGGTTTTGTGGGGTCGCTTCCTCACGCTGAGGTGTTTCTCTCAATTTTGGTGGTGGCATTCCGTAAAAATTCTCATGTGAGAAAATCAGGAATATAATTTTTATCTCCTTTGATGAATTCAATATCAAAATCAAATATACTTAAATATAGTTTGCCATTGGGCAAAAAATTTTTTTGATACAAGGAAAATTTCTTTTGTAGATTTACAATCTATTCGTAATAAAATTTTTTGATTTAATAAATCATTTTGAAATTTTTGAATGCACATGACAATGCTTAGAATTTCTTTTTTAATTGTCGAATAGGATTTTTGGATTTCATTCCAATATCCAGAAGTAAATCGGACAATGGATTCTTTCGCATTTAACAATTGTTTAAGAAATCCACCATAGTCAAGTTCAGAGGCATTAGTTTTAACAATTTTAAATAGAGAGGGATCAGCTATATACAAACAAGGAATTTCAATAACAAGGGATTTAATTTTCTTAATTAATGGAGTGTGTTTATCTGTCTAAGAGGCAGGATTTTTCTTTAATCGATCATGCAAAGGTTTAGCAATTCGAATAATGTTGGGTATGAAATCTACCACATAATTTAAACTACCTAAAAATCTCTYCAACTGGTTTTTATCAATGATTTTATCATGAAATTTAGAGGTAAATAACAACGATCTTTCGATAGGTGTTATTGTACCTTTAGAGATATAATGTCCTAAAAAAATTGGACTTTTGTCTGAAAAATAGACTTCTTGGATTTAGAAACAACTAAACCATTTTTCTTAACAATATAGGAAAAGGGTTTTAAATATTTAAAATGTTCATCTATCGTTTTGGAATATACAAGGATATCATCAATATAAACAAATACGGAATTTTCAATAATCATTGAATATGTTATTCATTATTCTCTGGAATTCAGAAGGGGCATTTTTAAGACCAAAAGGCATTACATTCCACTCGTATTGACCAAATGAAACTGTAAAAGRTGTTCTATATCTATCCTTTTCAGAAATCTGTATTTGCCAAAATCTAAATTTCATATCAAATTTAAAAAATATACAAGKYGAATTTAAGCGGGATAAAAGATCTTCCTGATTTGAAATAGGATATCCAATCCATTTCAGAGCAGAATTATGGGGTTTGTAATTAATSACTAATCGAGGAGTGCCACGCTCCATTTTTTATTAACATAAAATGCAGTGCAACTCCAAGGGGATCTAGATTTTCTAATAAGGTTTTTGGATTCGAGGTCCAHAATTTCTTTTCTACAATGCTGTTCTAGTTCAGRATTCATCTGAACTGATCGAGTTTTGGTAGGAATCACATCTTCATTAAAATCTAGGGAGTAAGGAAGATCAATTATATGTTGTTTTCTTGCCCAGAAGGCATTTGGAAGATCAAAACAAAGTTCTGTTTCAAAAAAAGACTGCATTTTTGAGATCTTTGATTGAATTCAAGATGATTTAAGAGTTTCATCGATCCTTAGATGAAACAAAGTATTTTTAAATTCTCTACACTGGAAATATTTACTAAGTGATAAAGAATTAATCTGATCTTTATGAACATAATAAGCTTTGATGAGATTTGGATTCTTAGTCTAAGGTTTTCTAGAAAAGGAAAAACTAGATAGGTATTCTTAGTTTTAAATGAGATTGATTCTGAATTTACCTTATAAGGCGTGATCAAAGTTAGGAAGGGAGTTCCTAAGATCACTGTATGACAAATATCAATAACAACCACAAATGGTGTTTTTATAGAAATATTTGAATGGATGATCAAAGCGTTAGTCTTGTATTTGACCTAAAGCTTGGAATTGTTGGCAGCTGATAGTCTACTATTTGTAGATTCTCAAAATTTCGTAGGTACTAAACCATCTTTGATACAACTCAAATCTGTACCAGTATCAAATAATGCAATCGTATCTATAATATAATCAYGAGATAATTTTAAAGTAATACGTATAAGGTATTTCTGAGATGTGATTTCCCTAAGGACAAATAGAAAATTAGAAGGAATTTTATTAATATTTTCTATCTGGCTTGGAAGTTCTACAGGTTCATCATGTTCAAAATCAGATGAGAAATTTTCATTCTGTTTTGAAAAAAGAATTTGAARAGCAGAATCTTGTTTTTATTTTTCTTTTAGATCTTTTATTTCTTGTTTTATAATTTTAATTTCCTGTTGAAGACTGGAAATCAAAACAGAAGATTCTTTTTTAGATTTTTTAAGAATATTTGTCAAATCATAAGTATTTGTGAAAGTAAACGATAAAATAGAAGGTTTTTGAAAAGGTTTTTCACTACAAATTGAACTCAGAATTTTTTCTAAATATTGTTTTTGCAAAACGGGATTAGAAATATATTTAACATTTTCCAAGAGTGATTGTTCTTCTTTGGTAAGAACATTTAAACAATATTTAGAAGAATCAGAAGTCTCATAAGATGATGAAGTGTGAATTTCATCAACCTGAAGGGCTTCTTTAGAACATGAGGATTTAGAAGGACTGGAATCAGAATCAAAATCAACTAAAATATTTGCAATGTTTTCATAAATTTCTGGATCTAAATGAAGTGCATTTAGTTTTTTAGAAAATTTACAGTATTTAGAATAATGTCCTTTTCTATGACAATTATAACATGTTACATCTTTTAAATTTGGAGGAGTTTTATTCTGTTTAGGTTTCTTATTATAAAAGGATTTTTTTGAATATTTTTTAGAAAGGTTTTTATAAAATTCATCTATTGGTTTTGAATATGTTTTATATTTTTTATGATAGGGTTTCTTATAGGGTTTAGAAGAAGACTGTTTACTGCAACTGCCATAGCAATAAGAGGATTTTTCAGGGAGATTTTTAAGCTGTCTACAGAAGTCACCTAACTCCTTTTTAAACTGTTTGAGTTCTCGTTTAAGGGTTTGTTGAAGCCTAATATCTTGACATAATTTTAGACCTTCTTTATTAATTTGACTAATCAGTTCTCCAAATGTGAACTAGTGATAAGGAATGATTTTATTATTGGTTTCTTCACGAAGTTTGTTTCTAATGCGTTCTCCTAAGAGATAAGGTAGACCTGCAAGGAATTTTTCTTTCCAAAAGGGTTGGTTGCTATCTTTCCTAAACAWGAGCTTGGTTAAGAAAGTATTTTTATAGTACTGGAATTCACCAAGTTTTCTACATCTAAGATTTGAAAATAATTCAGRATTTTTATTTTTTAYATATGATGGATCTCCAATAAAATGGAGGGAAATAAAAAGGATCAGTGTTGACACAGCATCTGAAATAGGTTGGCCATTGGCTTCTACGATGAAGTTACTAGCTTCATTGGTCTTAACAGTATTAAGGATATCTTGCRGCTGAAGAAGGGGGTAGGGTTTGGGGCTGCACGGTTAGGGCAGGGTTTGGGTGGTGACGGCACCATGAGGAAGAAGAAGAAGAAGATTCTAGGGTTTTTTGTCCTTTTCTTTTATATATATATATTGGGCTGTAACCCAAAACCTTCGGGCCTTCCCACCCAAATCTAACAAAATCCATAAATTAAATATAACAGGCTTCCTTTCGATAAAAAGCCCAACTTCTGACTGACAAATAAATAGGCGCTTGAGTCGAGCCTTTAACCAACCAATGATTGTTATTTGACACGGACGATATTTTCGTGCTTATTAAACGTGCGATTTCAAATATTAATCGCATATAAAATTTTCAAARCTAGTTGGCACACAATTTCACAACATCAAATAAGATTTAATAAAGGAAAATTTTCGGGTATTTCACTTCTACTCCAGARATATCTCTCTAAATCTAATTTAGTGATTCCAAAATCCATCCACTGGAAGGATATCTAACTTCCACATGAATGGATCTTAGAAGGAGCGACTCCTCCTACCAAATTAGTTCAATCKCCTCCAAACACTGAAATTAGAAATATCAACCAGTTTTCAGATGGTTCTGTAAAACTAAATTTCCATAAAAAAAGTTCAAGCAAAAGATTTTCAGATCATCGATCTGGAACTTAGACCATCGATCTAGGAAGGATCTTCCAGATCACTTTGGTTATAGATCACCCTAGGAAAGCTGCTTCTTTAGTAGATCTTTTTAGGTATTCTACATCAGATATACCTACAARGTCTAGAAATTCCTTTCACAAAACTGAGTATTCTTCTAAAATTCCTAAYCCGATTTACTCTAAATCCCCTACTYGTAGTGAACCTACTAGTCTATCATTTTCTGCTATTACTAAAAATGCCCAGCATGAATTAAATATGATTTCAAAAGATTTTCAATTGAATAAAACCATGTTACATAATGATTTTTATTCAGATGAAAATACTGATAAAAGAAATTGGTTCTTCCAAAAATTCCTTTCTCAAAGAAAGCAAATCCAAGAAAAATATTATGATTTTGTAATTTCAAACAAATTACATATCTTATTTTTTGATTGGATTGAAATTTACTATATTATTCCAAATAAAATTAAATATCCTTTTTCATCCATTCAGCCTATTAGAACTCCGCCTAAGAAAATCCCTGAGTGGCAATCACTCTCTACTTCTCATAAAATCCAAGCCAATCATCCACCTCTCCATGCTATAAAAATAGATCATTTAGGGAAATCTGTAGAAGCTTTTCCTTATAAAACTCCAGCGGATGATATTTTTCAAATACTAAAAATACTATAAGTCAAAATAATTTTACAAATACACATTTGAATACTATAGGAAAACAACTCGATAGGATTGAAAAATCTCTACCGATGAATTCTGAAAAATCAATTATTTCTGACTCCATTTCTTCGAAAGAAGAAAAGAAATCTCTTAAAAATCCTGTTTTTAAACCATTTTCAATACCGCTCCCGCAACACTTGGATATCGCTAACCTAAAGGTGAAAATGTTAACACTTGATATTCAAGTTTACGACTTATACATAATTATGCCCTGAAGTGAATTGGTGGGAGAACGTAGATTAGGTTTATACCTGAGCTAAGGAGTTGAATTGTACACTTAAAAATGTGATACTTGATAATATGAGAARTAAATGTGGATTTATAAATTGATAAAGAACATTCTTGGATTAAACACATAATACCTAAGTTGGGATGATCAAACTAAGTAGACCCTCATTCTGTAATCACAACTAGGTCATTTCGAGGCCTTACGTTGAGAACGGTTGAAGGAGTTCACATCACGGTTTAAGTAGGAACCCATTAATYGAAAGGACTTCGGGTAAGTAAATCCTCARATCTCATTAATGTTATGAATGAATATAATTGAACTCTTTCAGTTGGTCGAATATGTTGTGTATGGGATTGTATGCTGAGATGCGTACATTGTGTGGAATGTTACATGTGTGTTATATCCTATATTACTATTATGTCGAATGATACGTATATACTGTTTCATATCTTGTACTGTTTGTCGAATGATATGTTATATATGGTTGTATGCATTTCATGTCATGAGCATGTACTTAGAGTTCTACATCACTATGACATGTGCCATTCACATATTTAGAAAGTGAATGYTTTAGGAAATGYAATTTTAAAGGAAAATGTTAAAATTTTCAGAAAGGAGTGTAAACCTGGCCACGAAAGTGTGAGTGGGAAATAGGGCGTGGTCGAGAATGGAATGTTCACTTCCTTGGAGGTGAAAGTATGGAAGGAAAAGAAATGTAATTTTAACCGCTTTGCGATTCTACCAGTAGGAATGGAATCGGGTTCTAAATAAGAATGGCCCGTCGCAAGCTTAGTAGCTATGCGTTACACTCTATTGAGCTCACAAATTAAAGGAAATGGAATGTTTTACTGTAAGTAAATTTTGAAGGAAAGGTTTTGTAAAGAGACTTCGGAAAGGGAATGTTTGGAAAGTTTTTCATCTTAAAGGCGAAATTTTGTAATTTCATAACATGTAGGACATGTTTATGCATTCACGCATGAGGTTTACTTAATGGGCTTTTTAGCTCATTCCTTTTCTTTTTTTTTTTTTTTGTATTTCAGATGATATGTAGCCAGATAGGGCGAGAAGGTCGCTTGTGAGCGAGCTTCGATACCTGGGAACATGTTTCAAATCAACTTTTATGTAATAAGATAATTATTTTTGAATGGTTTAAATGCTTGAGGTTTTCGCAATTTTTGTTTTGAATAAATTTTGGGATAGCGAGAATTTGTTAAAACACATTTTTACACTCTTTTGGGATTGTTGAGTTTTTAAATGGATAGTTTGATTATTTGTGAGTGAAGTGAAGTAATATTCTCAGCTTAGGACAGTTCCTAATCTGGGGGTGTRACAGTTTTGGTATCAAAGCTTAGGATTTTAAAAGCGATTCTGTGGACTGGACAAGAAAATGATTTATGAATTCTTGAAAAGTATATGGGTATCGAGCCATGCCACAAGCTTCCTTTCCTGGACCATTTGGTAAGTTTGTGTTTGATTTAAATTCTCGAAAGAGGTGAATGTTAAGTGTTATAGTATGCTTTGTCTATATTTTGCTTTGAATTTGGGGATGATGTATAGTGTTTGGAAATTTGAAGATTKATTTAGACAAGAGGCATTACGTTCCATTTGTAATACCAAAATGAGATCGTAAATATCATTTCTTACCTATCCACGAGATGAAATTAGAAGTGTAATGAATATTAATTTGATGCCAAATTTAGGAAAAGGTGTTTGTAAAATAAAGCCTCTGAYGGAAATCTTTTGTTAGGAATCGAGATACTTAATCTATGTTAAAGTATTGTTTGAATGCTTAAGATGTGTGATTGTCTTATTATGTAAATGTTGAGCAATTATAAGATAATTGTTAGGTCGGATGGACAATCTTTGATGAGTAAAATATTGAATTTCTTTGGACAATGCTCAAGGAGTTGTAGGTCGATTTGAATAGGTTTAACTTTGGTTGAGATAGTTATTTAAGCAAATTATTTTCATAAGGAGAGGTAAATGGGTTTTGATTCCAAGATGCTGAAGGGAATTAAGAACAAATTTGTGATTTGATTTCGAACTATAAGGTTTCGATTTTTACTTTTGATGGTTTTGGCTTTTGATGAGAAGATCATTGTATTGAATTTTTATTTTATTTGGAGATCGTTAAAATTTCTTCTTTAAGAAGTTGATCTGATTTTAATTGTATTTGAGGAGATTAAGATGTMTTTGGGGAAAAGAATTAGAATTCATAGGAATAAATATGGTAGGTTGGATCGAGCGCAATTTAAGAAGTGATGGAGTACATAAGCTTATCAATACATAAAATAGGGTTATGGATCTTCTAGAATTATAAAAGGCCAAATGTGATTAATTGAGGGAAAAGTTAAAGTACTACTAGATATCTAGTGTCCTTTTAATATTTCAAGAAATTTTTGAGATTTAGTTGAGAAACTAGTCATGCTAATGGAATCATCAACAGTACACATGTGATACTCATAAGGAAGAAAATGGATCTATGAGGCTATTTATAAATTGTATAAAGTTGAATATGGTAATAGTAAAGAATAGGTACTGATTGCCTAGGATTGATAATTTGCTTGATCCGTTTCACGGTGTATATATCTTTTTCTAAGATTGATATGTTATCTGGCTACCATCAGTTGGGAGTAAGTGAAGAGGAATATCGCAAAGATCGCCTTTTTAAACTTGTATTGACATTACAAGCTGTTAGTAACGTCTTTTTAGGTTAACAAATGCATCTGTTATAGTTATGATTTTTGGAGTTGGATGTTAAGGAGTACTAGGATCAATTCGTCATAGTCTTTATCAACGAGATATTGGTTTGCTCTCGATCTYGGGAAGAGTATGATAAACACTTGAAGATTGAGAAACTTTTATTTTTTTTGGCAAAATTTAACGAGTGTGAAATTTAATTGAATAGCGTGCTATCCTAGGATATATTATGACCAACGAAGGTATCGTAGTTGACACACTAAGATTGTGACAGTTCGGAAATGACCAACACCTACCAATGTCAATGCGGTTCATAGTTTTCTGGGGTTATTAGGCTACTATTTAAGATTTGAAGAGGGATTTTCTAAATTGTCTCYCTTATGATTCAATTAACTAGAAAGAACACGAAGTTTCACTGGAGTTCAGATTGTGAACACAATTTTGAGGAACTAAGGAAATGACTAACAATCACTTCAATCCCAAACAAGTTCCCAAGTTGTGAGGKGTTGTGAGAAGTTGGAGCCGAGTCTTGAGGCAATGTGGTCAAGTATTTGTTTATGTCTCAAGGCAATTTAAGGATGACAGCTCTACGTATAGAAAATCCTTTAGTGTGGAACAAAAGGTTGTTGATAGGAAATATTTGAATTTTGTGATTCCTACGGAGCTCTTCAATATGGCAATAGGCTGTTGTACCTAATGATAGGGGATTGAAGGAAGAGATCTTGAAGAAGCTCATAATATAATTTAATCGAGTTATCCTAAAGGTGTACAAAGATTTAAGGAAGCAATTTTTGGTAAGTTAATATGAGTCATGATGAAGCAATTTTATTTCAGCATTGCGTTACTTGCAAATAGGATAAGGCTGAACATTAATGACTTTCAAATCTTTTACAACTTGTCATGGTTTCAGAGTGAAATGGAAACCAATTGGTATGAATTTCATTGTTGGTTTACCTAGGATGAGGAAATGATATAATACCATTTGGGGCGATTATGGATTGTATTATTAAGACGACACACTTTTTGTCGTGAAGACTACTTATAATATGGAGACGTATATTGAATCGTATGTAGTGGAAAATGACAGACTTCATCATGTCRCACTATCCATTTTGTGGCTGATCATGACCCAAAATTTATTTCTTCATTTGGAGGAGTCTACATAAGGCCATAAGTACTCAWTTAAAGTTTAGCATAGCTTTATACCCACAAATGAATGGATAGTCAGAGTGGACAAATCAAACTTAGAGAATATGCTGAGAGTTTGTTTGATTTATTTTCGAAGAACTTGGGCTAAAATTCTTCCTTTGGTGGCATTTTTCCTATAACCATTGCTATCAGGCTACTAGAGGTAGTACRCGTGCCGCACAAGGAACTCCAATGACCATGGAGGCCTTTATGCAGGCGATGATTGCCTTCGGACAAGCTACCAGTCGAGGATGAGCGAAACACGGGAATACGAGAAGATCTTGAAGTTTAAAAAGCTCGCCCCACCGCCATACTTAGGTACCATTGATTCTACGGAAGTCYAGAATTGGCTGACAGAGATAATGAAAAACCTTCTCTGTCATGCGATGCTCAAGCGGAGAGAAAATTGACCTTGCTGCGTACATGCTCCAAAGGGAGGCGTATGACTAGTGGTTGATGGTTCAATGCCAGCATGAGGGAGACACTAGCCCCTTCACTTGGGAGATGTTTATCTAGGCCTTTAACGATAAATATTTTCCCAAGAGCGCGTGACAGTAGAAGGAACGCGAGTTTGTGAGGCTGGAGCAGGGAAGCCGATCTGTTGGTGAGTATGAAGRTGAGTTCGCTCGATTAGCTAAGTTTATTCCTGATTTGGTTGCTACGGAGGAAAGGAAAGCAAGATGTTTTGAGGAGGGATTGAGACCTCATATTATATTGGCGGTGATCCTTTTTGAGCTTTCTACGTACCGAAAGATTGTCAATAAATCTCTCCTAGTAGAGAGGGCTCAAATGTTGAGTAAGGAGGAGCTCAGGAGTCGACTCAATGGTCAGGGATTTAGGGACGATTGTTCCAGAGYTGGGGATAAGGGTGACCAAAAGAGGAGATATGATCAAGAGGGTGGCCGGAATAGCCAACTGAACAAACAACAGAGGAAGGCTTGCTCCAAATGTTGCGAGGAACACCTAGCTGAGTGCCTCCTTGGCAAGGYGGTGTGCTTCGAGTGTGGAAAGCAAGGACATTTTACTAGGGAATGTCCTAGTAGAGTGTGTCACACCCCCAGATTAGGAACCTTTATCCTAACCCGGGAATGTCACCATTTACTCACTAACACGAATTTGCAGAAGCTCAAAAGAATTTAAACCAAATAATAATACTTAATACAACCATCTTAATCCATAATGTTCATTTACATTAACTTCAGGGTATCTTTGTTTGCCCCACAAGAGACCTCCTCGCACCATCTGGCCACACTTCACCTGAGATGCAAAATGAGAAAAAAGGAATGAGCTATAAAGCCCAGTAAGTAAACCTCATGCATGAATGCATATACATATCCTACATTTCATAAAGTTATAAAATCTCATTTTCTCAATGAAAACCTTCAAAACTTTCCATTTCGACATCTCTTTACAAAACATTTCCTTTCAAAATGTATAACTTGCAAAATATTTCCTTTCATTACATTCGTGAGCTCACTGAGTATAARGCCTAYCCATTAGGTTTGCAGTGGYCCATTCTTATTTGGAACCCGATCACATTCTTCACTTTCTAGAGATAAATCATTACCTATTCCTCCCAAGGATAGGGTCGGGTGCGTCGGTCCTTCAC
>MEJB01000006.1:14201081-14224381 GCA_001752375.1 Rhazya stricta | reverse complement strand
CAATTTATGCTATTCCTTTTGGCGCCAATAAAAGGAACATGGATATGTATCTCTTCCAGAAGAAAAAGGAAAAAAAGGTTTCTTTTTCTCTCTGGCACCCTCCTCTCTCGAAGAGGTAAAATTTCATTTATTTTGRCTTTTTTTCTTACTTTTATGTGATAATCTTGTTTTTCACTATGAGATCAGCGTAATTGTTATACAACTCATGATTGCTCCTTTAATTCTTTTAGGTTCCTCAGATTCAAATGAGTAAAAGGATAAACTTTTTGAGTAATAGCTTATGGATACAAGTTTCTGCTGGACTAAAAATATTTACACATACCTTCACATAATTACTGCTTCTGGTTTGAACAATCTTCTATACTTTTATTTTAGTGTCTTTTAGTTTGTTAGTGAACTCTTGTGAGTTAATTGACAACATGTGAAAAGTTTGATCCTCTTAGACACTGTGATCTAATAAACAAGTATATTTCATGGATTAAAGTTTAACAAGGTATTGTGGTAGGCCTAAATTTATCTCTATGCCTTTTACTTTTTTTCTTTTTCTCTTCATTGAGTTCATGCATGTTCTTCAGCTCAGATGTACTAGCTACAGGGTTTTACTTGTTAGATTTCTTTCCATTAGAATATTTCGTTCTAATGATGAATAAAGAATATTTCATTCTCTGGCTAAAAGAACTATTCCCCTTATGCATGCCAACCATGAAACTAAAACTAGGTTTTAAAAAAAAGTACGTTTGGCTAGAATCCTCAATTTATCTCTCTATACCAATATTTGCAGGGTAACTACTTGACTGGGTTAATTCCCAGTGAAGTGGGAAACCTTTCTCACCTTCAAAACTTGTAAGTTGATCATATCTTTTCATTTCGAGTGTTTCATGTAAACTTACTCTATTTGTCAGTCTATTTYTATTCTTCAGTTCGTTCTAACATGGAAGTTCTTGAGAATTACCTTCTCTCTTTGTATGTGTTTAGAAAGTTTTGCCAATATGTATAGGTTATTGCATTGGTATCACTGAGAGCCCCATCAACAAGTACTTTAAGGTTTTCTAAGGCTTAGAACCATCAAAGGAAGGAATAGGTTAGTAGATGATAAAACAGATTCAACAGGATTTCGTTGGTAAATAAGCTAATTTGTTTCTATAATCTTCTTTTGGGGAGGGGCGAGTGGCGGTTGAGGTTTATGGCTGTCATTTGCAATTTCTTTTTTTGGCTGTAAGAGTGCTTTGGGGTATAAATGTAACCCAAAATTAGGAGATAAGAACAAGAAAGTATGGAAAAAAGACTTCTCAAACCTCTTAAGAGATAATTTGTTCCCAGAAAAGTATAACAAAGGATCTAAGTACATTCAACAGGAGTCATTAATAGTTAAAATGCAGTATCATGAAAAGATTGTTTTAATCAAATAATGAACTATCACATATTTTCAGTCGCTAAAAAATAGCATTTTATAGGTAATACCTTAGTCTTGCAAAGACTTATGTGAATAAATTTGCACACATTTGTTCGTATATAGGTGTAGCAACATGCCTCCACTGTCTCTTTATACTAATCTCTCTGCAACGATATGTATCTTTTTGGTATAGAAGAGCATTTAACATACCTCCAACAGTTCGCCAAATCAGGTTTACTGGTTCATCAATCCAAAGATACTCAAATAGGCCAACATCAATTGATGGGTCTTCGGCACAATCAGAACATGAAGTTATCAAATAGGATTACATTACACTGCTGACAGCTCAGGTAARACATCATTTTTCTGAAACCTTGATTACTTTTTTCGTTGCTTCTAATCAGTACATTTGGAATGCAATGAGTAACTACTTTTCTCTTTGGCCATGTAAGCATTGATATATACGTAGATCATTCATAGCTAGAAGGGCCACCATTTGGTAACAATAGATTATGATGCATAGATACGGTTATTGTTTAATTCATTAAAAAGACTGAAATTAAGAATTTGGATGTTTAATGCATATCCTTTCTTCTTCCTCTCCGAATAATGTTGTGTTCTGTACATTTAGTTTCTCATTCTTCTTTTAGGACAAGTACTTGTATTCCTTCTCCTTTTTTTTTGAAATATTACAAATTTTTTCAGCACAATCACCATATGAAGCTACCTAACTACCACACATCGCTACTGATACCCCAGGTAAATGAAAACAGTACTACACATTTCTCTTTGGCCATGTAAGCAGTTATATATACATGCTGCTCAGAGATGACTTTTTTCGTTACTTAATTCAATGCTAATTTGTGAATATAAGTTGCATATGAACTCTGGATTCTCAAAAGCAGAAATTTTTAACATTCAGAAACCAGGAGTATTTTTGGAATAATACTCAAAAAATCACAAGCTATCCATTCACAAATTTTCGAAACTTATCCATTTTAAAACCTCTAGCTTCCTTACCCTGCATCTTATGTAAGTTATATACTTCACATTTTAAAATTATTTGATCTCAGTCTGAAAAATATTTATTTTCATAAAACTGATTTTTATTCTTGGAACGATAAAATCGAGCTATTGTAAAATGAGTTTTTAGGTTATATCTTAGGTGTGATTTATTGCGATTATTACTAAGGATATTCTTGATGATTGTTTTAGGTAACGCCAGACAATAGACTTTATTAATCAGAATTTCAAGTGAGTTTCCCTCAAAATTGTTTTCTGCATAAACACATTTTTTAAAAACATTTTTCAAATATTCATTTTATAAATATTTTCTTGAAAAGCCTATTCTATTTACATTTTCTTTTACAAAAAAGACCATGAAAATAGAGCAAGCAACTTTCTAAACTGGAACTATTTTGCAAGTTCACGACTTGGTTGAAAACACATTTTGTGTGATATGTGAAATTGACGGACAGTATTTGAGTAKCTAATGGCAAAGTTCTGAATAATTAGTCCGCTGAAGTAGTGTGCTTCGTTTGTCACTGGTACGAGTACCTCTTGAGCTAGTCCGGACGATAATTCCAAAGTAAGTTTACCCTTTGTCAGACTGGGTACCTTTGATTATTATGAATGTGATAAGGTTGATAGTCATGCGTGCATTATGGGATGATAAGGCTAGTATTACTAACACTTGCATGACGTTGTCTCAAAGTTAAAAATGAATTGAGATGCTATTATTAGGAACTGATGATTTTTTGAATGTAGTATTTTCAGTTCACTCTTGACTTGATTTGGTTTTCCAAAAATTACATATTTGCATAAAATACTTATTTTTTTGAAAATAAGTCTTTACTAAAATTATTTTTTTAAAGGTTTTCTCGAAAAACGTTTTCTTGATATTGAAACTCACCGAGTTTTGCTCATAAGTTTTTTCATGTTTTAGTGACAAGTATATAATCACCGTTTCTTGAGAAATTTGAAGTCTTAGAAAGTTGAAATTGTGGCATAGGTGCCATATTTTTTGGCCAAGAAAGTTATAGCTGATTTGCTTCCTTCTTCAGTTTCTATCATTGCATCAACTTCTCCTTGATGCAATCTCAGCCCTCCGTCATTCATTGCATGTTTGGCAATTGTCAAGAAGATTGTAAGGATAAGCACGTGTATATGTGTCAAAACTAGATGCATTTTTGCTTGGATTAAATCGTAGCAATTGCATAGGTGTGGGTGTGTATTGCCGATTTGTGAATTTCTTGCAAACTAAAAATTTTCCAGCTTTGCATCTTGATGTTGTCTGAAAGAGAGGTTTGATCAGCCAAAGAATTGTCACCTAGCATGTTGTGTTGTCAAGAGAAGAAGTGAGAGACCATAAAAGCTAGACAGCTAGGAATTGGGCACATGGGATGTCTCCCATTTCAGCTTAAAACCCACGATTTTTCTTCATAGTTCAGCTGACTTTTCACTTTGTTTTGTCCGTCAACTTGCTCTATAAATAGAGCTCAAGTTCACTCCAAAAACCTACCCCAAAATACATTAGAATTATTGGCATCTTAACACCATGAATTCAACCACATTTCCTTCCTAAAACCAACCGATTACTCATTCTCCTTTACATTTCAGCCGTCTATCAAACCCTTTCTCTTAGCCATTTTTCACGCCAATTATTACTCTATAATTTCTTCTCTTTATGCACATTTTTAGCTCACTTAGATAGCCATTGCCCTTGCTAAATCGCAGGTGAGATATAGTGCATGAATGATTCACTTTAAATTTGAGTAGTGTTTGTGTGTGCCGAGTGAGTTCGTGTGTCTCATGTTATAGAATTTTGCATGAGTTTTTGCATGGATCTTGTACTGGCATTCCGTATTTTCATTTATGATGTTATCATATTATATTTATAGAGTTTTTATGTTGCGTTTGAACTGTTATTGCATATTGAAGTCTTAGATTACATGAAAAAGTCTTGACAATAGGGTTTCTTCTGGACAAACTAGAAAATTAGCCACTATTTTCACTATTATAACAGTCTGACTTCTTGGTGAAATTTGGATTGTGATATATGGTGAGAAAGCCACGAATCTTAGAAAGATTTTAGTTCAAGTTTCACCTCATTACAAAACCCAAAATATTATGAGTTAATCTTTGAAGAATGGTAAATCTGACTGATTGAACATAGATTTATGTGTTTATCATTATTTCTGAGATTTATTCGAGTCCTTAAGTCCTGATTTCTGCATGGAATTACACCTTAGCATGTTAGGAGCATCTTGACACAATTTCATTAGAAACCACCAAGAATTTTGTGTGATGTAACCGTAATATCAGAACCTGTCTAGAAATTGATTTTCAAACCCTATCACCTCTAAACCCTAATTCTTRTAACCTTCAAATTTTGGCCTTGGGTATTTTTATTTCTCTTTTATATGTATATATATTATATTCAAAATTTGTTAATCTCAGTCCAGAAAATATCTAATTTCATAAAAATGCTTTTCTCATGAAAACGATAAAGTTGAGTTATTATATTAGGTTTTTAAGTTATGATTTGGGCATGTGTTTATTAAGATTGATCACTAAGGATATGTCTTGTAAATTATTCTTAAGAAATGACGGACAGTAGATTTACTGAGTAACCAGATTACAAGTGAGTTCCCTCGATTTTTCAACCCTCAAAATGTGTGATTTTCCAGTGTGCTCTAGAATTTTGATTTTTATTTCGATTTTCAAAACTATCAAAARGTGCATGTTTTCTTACAAGCGTATTCTGATTATATTTTTTTACTCTTGTATGCCTGAAAATTATTTTTCGCCTCAAAAATATTTTCAAAATGTTTTTCAAAATGTTTTCTGAAAAATGTTTTGCAAAAATATTTCGATTTTCGAATACTTAAGGAACATGTGTCTTCAAAAGCATCCTTAGAACGATTCYGGAAAAATGTTTTGCAAAATTCGTGATCTTTATTTTTTCAAAATATATTGTCTGTTCTTGAAAACTTATTATGAGATCACTTTTTAATTACTTGATTGAATTGACGGATTGTACTGAGTACTCAAAAGGACAAGCTCTGATACTAGRACGGCATAAACTATTGTGTTTGACTCGTCTCCAATATGAGTGCTTCTTGAACCTTTTGACGACAATATAAAAGTAAGTCTAAACTTGGCCAAACGTTTGGGATGTTTGTGGTAGACTGGGAATGCAAGAGCAGACACTGGCACCAAGGGTACCCAGGTTGACTTGTTCAGCTATTGCACCCTCGGTTAAGAGGTTTAATCGAGAGCGGTTGACTCTATCTATACCTAAGCTAGCGGGTACCTTGCTTGATATGAGTTTTGTAAGGTTGAAAATTGTGCGGGTAGATATGAAGGTYTAAGGTCGGCATTATTAGACCTTGCGAAGTTTTGCTTCGCAATACATGTTTCCCTACAGAGTTTTGCTTTGTTGTACATGTTACCTTGCAGAGTTTTACTTTGCAGTACCTGATACTTTCTTTAATGATTCTCAAAAATGGTTTTGACTCTACTCTTTTCAAATACTTCATCTATGAAAAGTTTTTCATTCGGGAGGAAATTCTGAACTTTTGTTTTAAAGTACACATTGCACTCGTGTGGAACACACAGAGCTAGCACTCATAGTTTTTTCTATGTTTTCTTTTGTAGTGACAAGGTAGATTTCGAGGCATCACGTGTTGGGGACGAGAGCCTAGATGTCAAGTGCTAGAGCAACACTACTACTCTTAGTCTACTATGACTTTAGACTTGCAATGATTGCCAAGATATGCTTCCATTATATGTAGTATCGTTCTTTTTAATAGTACTGACTATGGAGAGGCGGGCGGCGACCTGCTCGGCCCAAGTGAACCTTAGGAGACGACGGGGGTAGAAAACAACACAGTCTACCCCAATAGACCTAAGGAGATGGCAGGAGCACCATAAGTGTTAAATTTGGTAGCGTATTGGCTAATTGCAATATTTACCTACTGTGGGGTTTGGAATTCATCTTCCCTCTTCTTCCTTATCCAGAGGCGTATGAACCTTTTCTCGAATTTCATGACAAACTAGTCCTAGCATATAGGTTGGTCTTGTCTTCTCCAAATTTTGMGGGTCTTGGCCCAACTTTCTCTGGTAGGTCCTCTTATCCGGAAGGCTGCAAATGCTACTTTCCTTTCATCTGTACTACAAGGTACGAAATATATCTTTCATGTGGTCTAGCCACTGTTCTGCCTTATCTTGGCGCTCTAAAGTCCAAAATATTTCAGGCAATTAGAATCTCAAGAATTGTTCGAGTGCCTTGTCTTCCTCACTATGTTGAACTAGTCCAAATAATCTTCCTTGTAAGGTCATTTTCGTCAAGGCCATCATTTTATCCAATGCATCTGCCACTATTGGTTCCTTAGTTGAAATAGGTGTAGATTGTCGGGACGGGTGCAAGTCTCTCTCTATTCAGTCTCTATCTCATTTGAGGTTGTCCTGCTCAAATGGGGCCTTTGGGTCCTTCCCCTTCCTCTTCATTTAGTGGTATTCTATTGGCTACTTGTGCATGTCTGAGGGACCARAGCTGTACACATTAAATGTTCACACTTTGATAAAACATTACTCGGCATGTTAGTCACAAATTTCAGGAATAATTTCTAGCACKTAACCCTAACTGGAAATAAGATTATGACATGTTTTGTAGTTTCTYGATTATTCACTTAACAAGTTGGTGCATAAAATGTATGATTAGAAAGCTTAGGATCGTAGGAACATTTTTTTACCAACTCTACCCTATTCTATTGAGTAGAACCCAATTTATGACCCCAAACATCAAAGGGGTGTCATTCTGCCCAAAAGCAGTTAAAACCCTACAGAGTATTCTTACATTTAATACTTTTAGAAAACTTTAGTAATTAAATTATGCTTTAAAAATTCTGAAATTTGAATTATTAAATTAATACGTGGCAATATAATTCAYGAATTCATAAACCATAACGCGAAATTTAGAACTTTTCTATATCTAATTTCTATGATTCATAATTGTAGACTTTTCTAGCATCATGACTTTAGGTACCTGATTCTCTTAGACTAGGATTTTCATTTAGTAACCCGTTCGGATTTAGGATTCGAGCCAAAGTTCTAAAGTAATGTCGTACGAATTTTACAGCGAACCTAAATATCTTTGCCTTCCTATCTCAAGGACTTATTCCTTAGAAATTTACTCAAGGATTCGTATGTCACTTAATTTATATAAGTTTGGAATTTTCATTTACTTTTAACCATAACTCTAATACTACAAACAAAATCATTTTTTGAAACGTTGCATTGTTTTCTTAAACCTTAAAGTGATAAGGGGCATAATCCTGATCTTTGAATGAAGCAGAATAAAGGCTTTGAATGAGAATTCAAGATTCCTAGTCCTGAGGTTTTTTCTAGAAGAGGAAAACTAGATAAGGTAATTCTTAGTTTTAAAATGAGATTGAATTTGAATTTTACCATATAAGGCGTGATACAAAAGTTTTAGAAAGGGAGTTTGCTAGATCTCTGATGAACAAATACATTTAACAACCACAAAGGTATTTTTTATAGAAAATATTTGAATGGAATGATTGAAGGCTTCAGGCTTATGCATCTTTTGAGCTTGGAGCTTAGGAGGTTGTTGGCAAGGCTGATAAGTCCCTACTATTGTTGTTGTTCATCGAAATTTCGTAGGTACCAAATCGATCTTTGATACATTCAACATCTGTGACAGTATCAAAATAAATAATAGTAAGTCTATAATAATAAATCAGGAGAGATTTAAAGTAATACAAGATACAGGATATTTCTGAGATGTGAATTATCCTGCATTAAAGCAAATAGAAAATTAGGAGAATTTTATTAATATTTTGCTATTTGGCTTGGAATTCCAAAAGGTTTCATCATGTATCAGAAATCAACATGAAGGAATATCATTCTTATTTTGAAAGAAGATTTGAATAACAGAGCAGAATCTTGTTTTTATTGTTTCTTTTAGGATCTTTATGTATTTTCTTGTTTTTAATAATTTATAAAATTTCCTGTTGAAGACTGAAAAATCGAAACAAACGTTTTAGATTCTTTAAGAATTTAAAAGTTTTGTCAATTATCATTAAGTATTTTGCTAGCAAGTAATACGATAAAAGTAGAAGGTTTTGACAAAGGTTCATATTCACCCAGAAAATGTGATACCTCAAATATTTTCCAAATATTATTTTTTGCAAAAGCAGGGATCAGAAATATATTTAACATTTTTCAAAAGAGTTTGTTGTTCTTTGGTAAGAATATTTAAAGAATATTTAGAAGAATCAGAAATCTTGGAAGATGATGAAGTGTGAATTTCATCAATCTGGAAGGCTTCTTCAAAACATGAGGATTTAGATGGACTTAGAATCAGAATCAACTAAAATATTTGCAATTTTTTCATAAATTTTTGGATCTAAATGAAGTGCATTTAGTTTTTTAGAAAATTTACAGTATTTAGAATAATGTTCTTTTCTATGACATTTATAACATCTTACATCTTTTAAATTTGGAGGAGTTTTATTCTATTTACGCTTCTTATTGTAAAAGGATTTTTTTGAATATTTTTTAGAAAGAGATTTTGAAAAGGGAATGTTTGGAAAGTTTTCATTTAAAAGGCGAAATTTTATAACTTCATGACATGTAGGACATGTTTATGCATTCATGCATGAGGTTTACTTACTGGGCATTTTAGCTCATTCCTTTTCTATTATTTTGTATTTCAGATGATGTGTAGCCAGATGGGGCGAGGAGGTCGCTTGTGGACAAGCTATGATACCCTAGAACATGTTTTAAATAAATTTTATGTAGTTAGATAATTGTCCACTRGAATAGTTTCCGCTTACTAGTAAGTATTTCTCTTTGGTTTAAATTCTCGAGATTTRCGTGATTTCTGTTTTGAATGAATGTTGGGATAGTGAAGATTTGTTAAAACACATTTTTAACTCTTTTGGATATTGTTCAGTTTTAAGTGGATAGTTYATTAATTGCGAGTAAAGTGATATAATATTCTCAGCTTAGGATAGTTCCTAAACTGGGGATGTTARCCCAGGCCTYCGGTAATCCCAGTAGGTAAAGGCTTCCTGGTAAAAGGGTTCACTTTTACAGGTATCTGGAAAATCACATTCCTGACTAAGCTCGCCCTGGCATTTCTCCCAAGACTCAGGTGATAAAATATTTAAAATTTTAAAAGTGGAATATGCTGGATGCAGGTGGGTTTTTTCAAGGACAAAGTGTTTGATCTCCACTGATCCGCATATTTCTAAAATAGTTTGATAATAAATTGGAGTTTTTAAAGGTTGAACTGGTTTATAAAACCAATTCTGTCTAAAAAGATTTTGAACGGRTTTAAAAGCAGAGGGTACATGAAATGATTTTTCAATAGAAACAATATTTTGAAATAGGGATTTTTTGATAAAAGTGGTTGATGCCTTAGTAGATTTCTCAACTAAGGTATCATCCTTGWTATTGGAGGTACGTTGTGAGGTACCCTTTGATTGAATTTGTTGACRCTATTGACTCCTAGCAGGGACTATATCCTTGCTTTTGTCAGAAGAGCTCGTGTAAAATTTGGAGAGTAGTTTCTGWAATTCTATGAAATTTGCAAGTGTTTCGATCAACGCCTAGGATGGAATGCTGGGAATTGACCTTGATTGGTGTCTAGAATTTTGAGGCTTTTTCTCTTCTTCTTCACATATTTCGTACCAAGATTTTCTTGAAACGCTTGGCATTTTGGAGGTTTTTTCTGGGTTTTGTGGGGTTGCTCTCTCACGCTGAGGTGTTTCTCTCAATTTTCGTGGTGGCATTCTGTAAAAATTSTCYTGTGAGAAAATTAGAAATAGAATTTGTATCTCCTTTGATAAATTCAATATCAAAATCAAATATACTTAATATAGTTTGCCATTGGGCAAAAAAAATTTTTGATGCAAAGTTTTGAACATCTTTTTGCAAAATTTCTTTTGTAGATTTACAATCTATTCGTAATAAAATTTTTTGATTTAATAAATCATTTTGGAATTTTTGAATGCACAATGACAATGCTTAGAATTTCTTTTTTAATTGTCAAATAAGATTTTTGGGTTTCATTCCAATATCCAGAAGTAAATCGGACAATGGATTCTTTCCCATTRAACAATTGTTTAAGAATTCCACCATAGTCAACTTCAGAGGTTGTTTTAACAATTTTAAACAGAGAGGGATCAGCAATATATAAACAAGGAATTTCAATAACAAGGGATTTAATTTTCTTAATTAATGCAGTGTGTTTATCTGTCTAAGGGACAGGATTTTTCTTTAATCGATTATGCAAAGGTTTAGCAATTCGAATAATGTTGGGTATAAAATCTACCACATAATTCAAACTACCTAAAAATCTCTGCAACTGGTTCTTATCAATYATTTTATCATGAAATTTAGAGGTAAATAACAACGATCTTTCGATAGGTGTTATTGTACCTTTAGAGATATAATGTCCTAAAAATTGGACTTTTGTCTGAAAAAATAGGCATCTTGGATTTAGAAACAAGTAAACCATTTTTCTTAACAATATAGAAAAACGGTTTTAAATGTTTAAAATGTTCATCTATCGCTTTGGAATATACAAGAACATCATCAATATAAACAATATAGAATTTTGAAAAATCATTGAATATGTTATTCATTATTCTCTGGAATTCACAAGGGACATTTTTAAGGCCAAAAGGCATTACATTCCACTCGTATTGACGAAATGAAACTGTAAAAGCTATTTCATATCTATCATTTTCAGAAATCTATATTTGCCAAAATCCAGATTTCATATCAAATTTAGAAAATATACAAGCAGAACTTAAGCGGGATAAAAGATCTTTCTGACTTGAAATAGGATATCTAATCCATTTCAGGGCAGAATTATGGGGTTTGTAATTTATAGAGGAGTACCACCTCTACTTTGGCATTTTCATTAACATAAAATGCAGTGCAACTCCAAGAGGATCTAGATTTTCTAGTGAGGTTTTTGTATTCAAGGTCCAGAATTTCTTTTCTACAATGTTGTTTTAGTTTAGCATTCATCTGAACTGGTCGAGCTTTTGTAGGAATCACATTTTCATTAAAATCTGGGGAGTAAGGAAGATCAACTATATGTTGTTTTCTTACCCAGAAGGCATTTGGAAGATCAGAACAAAGTTCTGTTTCAAAAGAAGACTGCATTTTTGAGATCTTTGATTGAATTCGAGATGATTTAAGTGTTTCATCSATCCTCAGATGAAACAACGTATTTTTAAATTCTATAAAGATTTACTAAGTGATAAAGCATTAATCTGATCTTTATGAATAGAATAAGTTTTGATGAGATTTGGATTCTTAGTCTGAGGTTTTCTAGAAAAGGAAAAAACTAGATAGTTATTCTTAGTTTTAAATGAGATTGATTCTAAATTTACCTTATAAGGCCTGATCAAAGTTAGGAAAGGAGTTTCTAAGATCACTGGATCACAAATATCAATAACAACCACAAATGGTGTTTTTATAGAAATGTTTGAATGGATGATTGAAGCATCAATCTTGTATTTGACCWAGAGCTTGAAATTGTTGGCAATTGATAGTCTACTATATGTAGATTCTCAAAATTTCATAGGTACTAAACCACCTTTGATACAGTTKAAATCTGCACCTATATCAAATAATGCAATAGTATCTATAATATAATCAGGAGAGAATTTTAAAGTAATACGGATAAGGTATTTCTGAGATGTGATTTCCCTAAAGACAAATAGAAAATTAGGAGGAATTTTATTAATATTTTCTATCTGGCTTGGAAGTTCTAAAGGTTCATCATGTTCAGAATCAAATGAGGAATTTTCATTCTGTTTTGAAAGAAGAATTTGAATAACAGCAGAATCTTGTTTTTATTTTTCTTTTAGATCTTTTATTTCTTGTTTTATAATTTTAATTTCCTGTTGAAGACTGAAAATCGAAACAAACGATTTTTTTTTAGATTTTTTAAGAATATTTGTCAAATCATAAGTATTTGTAGAAGTAAACGGTAAAATAGAATGTTTTTGAAAAGGTTTTTCACCAGAAATTGAACTCAGAATTTTTTCCAAATATTATTTTTACAAAATGGGATCAGAAATATATTTAACATTTTTCAAAAGAGTTTGTTGTTCTTTGGTAAGAACATTTAAAGAATATTTAAAAGAATCAGAAGTCTRGGAAGATGATGAAGTGTGAATTTCATCAACCTGGAGGGCTTCTTCAGAACATGAGGATTTAGAAGGATTGGAATCAGAATTAGAATCAACTAAAATATTTGCAATTTTTTCATAAATTTCTGGATGTAAATGAAGTGCATTTAGTTTTTGAGAAAATTTACAGTATTTAGAATAATGTCCTTTTCTATGACATTTATAACATGTTACATCTTTTAAATTTGGAGGAGTTTTATTCTGCTTAGGTTTCTTATTATAAAAGGATTTTTTAGAATATTTTTTAGACGGGTTTTTATAAAATTCATCGACTGGTTTTGAATATGTTTTATATTTTTTATGATAGGGTTTCTTATGGGGTCTAGAAGAAGATGGTTTACTGCAACTGCCATTGCAGTGAAAGGATTTTTCAAGGAGATTTTTAAACTATCTATGAAAGTCACCTAACTCCTTTTTAAGCTATTTGAGTTCTCTTTTAAGWGTTTGTTGAAGCCTAATATCTTGACATAATTTTAGACCTTCTTTATTAGTTTGACTAATCAGTTCTCCAAAGGTGAACTGGTGATAACGAATGATTTTACTATTAATTTCTTCACGGAGTTTGTTTCTAACTTGTTCTCCTAAGAGATGAGGTAGACCTACAAGGAATTTTTCTTTCCAAAAGGGTTGGTTGCTATCTTCCCTAAGCATGAGCCTAGTTAAGAAAGTATTTTTATAGTAGTAGAATTCACTAAGTTTTCTACATCTAAGATTTGATAATAATTCAGCATTTTTATCTTTTACATGTGATGGATCTCCAATAAAATGGAGGGAAATYGAAAGGATTAGTGTTGACACAGCATCTAAAATAGGTTGGCCATTGGCTTCTACGATGAAGTTACTAGCTTCATCGGTCTTAACAGCATTAAGGATATCTTGCCACTGTTGAGAAGTGAGATAGTAATCCCACCAACCTTTTAATTGGCTAGAGAAACCAGCGATAAGGAGTGTAGCTATATCTCTATCCTTAGTTRCTATCTGGGTTTTATAGGCATTTGTTGCCATTGTCATTTGCTGGAGGAAGTTGATGATTTGATAATCAGATYAATTGTCTATGCTCCAATCATAGACAGATAAGGCATTGAAACGGTATTGGGATATCGATTTTTCTATAGTAATATCCGGAACAYTAGGGAAATTTGGCACAGGGATGATGGATGACTGCCAAGTCATGGGATTGATGCTGGGAATAGATGTGGGTTTTGGTTGGAATTGTTCCAATGTTTGATCAGTGTCTGAAGAAGAGGAATTTTCTTCTAAGACATTATTCCTATTGGATTCAAAAGCAGAATGTGGAATGATTTCACTAAAAGCAGAGGATAAGTCTATACGACTTAATTGATCATTGATTGCTTTAGAAAATTCTATTTTGTTATCTCTAATAGTTTTTACACTAGAATCAAATATAGAAAATGGTTTAAAAATAGGATTTTTAAGAGATTTCTTTTCTTCTTTCAAAGAAATGGAGTCAGAAATAATCGGTAAAGATTTTTCAATCCTATTGAATTGTTTTCCTATGGTATTCAAATGTGTATTTGTAAAATTATTTTGACTTATAGTATTTTTAGTATTTTGAAGAATATCATCCGCTGGAGTTTTATAAGGAAAAGCTTTTACAAATTTCCCTAAATGATCTATTTTTACAGCATGGAGAGGTGGATGATTGGCTTAGATTTTATGAGAAGTAGAGAGTGATTGCCACTCAGGAATTTTCTTAGATGGTGTTGTAATAGGCTGAATAGATAAAAAAGGATATTTAATTTTATTTGGAATAATATAGTAAATTTCAAACCAATCAAAAAATAAGATATGTAATTTGTTTGAAATTACAAAATCATAATATTTTTCTTGGATTTGCTTTCTTTGAGAAAGGAATTTTTGGAAGAACCAATTTCTTTTATCAGTATTTTCATCTYAATAAAAATCATTATGTAACATGGTTTTATTCAATTGAAAATCTTTTGAAACCCTATTTAATTCATGTTGGGCATTTTCAGTAATAGCAGAAAATGATGGATTAGTAAGTTTACTACCAGTAGGGGATTTAGAGTAAATCTCTTTAGGAATTTTAGAACAATAATCAGCTTTGCAAAAGGAATTTCTAGAAGTTGTAGGTATATCTGATGTAGAATACCTGGGAAGATATGCTAAAGAAGCAGCTTTCTTAGGGTGATCTATAACTGAAGGGATCTAGGAGATCCTTTCTAGATTGATGATCTGAGTTTCAGATCGATGATCTGAAAATCTTTTACTTGAACTTTTTCTATGAAAACTCAGTTTTATAGAACCATCTGAAAACTGYTTGATATTTTTAATTTCAGTGTTTTAAGGGGATTYAACTGAATTTGTAGGAGGAGATGCTCCTTTTAAGATCCATTCATCTGGAAGTTGGATATCCTTCTACTGGATGGATTTTGGAATCACTAAATTAGATCTAGAGAGATCTGTCTGGAGCAGAAAGGTTTCACCTTTCTTGCTCTGGCATCTAGCCTTTGTTGCAAAGGCAGATTGCATGGCTTTATAATATACCCTGTACATCAAAGCTATAGGAATAGATCCTTCTAGCATTTGATAGTTATGGGWCTTAATCTGAAGAACAAGGGATTTTCGAATATTGGGATCATCTAAAGATACAATGAAATTTGGATAGCAATCAAAAGCAATTAGATCAGTACAGAGACTAGACTCGATTGAACTTAATAAGGAATCATCAAAATTGAGAAATCTAGCATACCTACGAACAGCTAAGATTGAGGTATTTAGACCCTCTTTTATGAGAGGTTTTATACCAATATGGACAAGTCCTATGTGAAGGTATTTGTAATTTCAAGTGTTTTTCTAGGGATTTAGAGGAAAGAAGATGAAGAGATTCAAAAGGTTTTAACAATTGAATATCCTGTTCTTCAATTTTTATAATATAATCAAATTTAAAAAGATTAAAAGTAGATTTATAAACATGATCTTTAGAAATTTTCGGAATAGTCCAATTATCAATTAATTTTTCAAAATCTTCTATAATTAATTCTTCGAAATTTATCATCATCTTATGATTTTCAGCAYTAGATCTYGACACAGAACTTGTAGTACCCGAGATTTCTTTTTTATGAATTTTTATTTGATCGTGTGAATTTGCATGRCAACTAGGGTTGGACATTTTATAAGTYATTAATATTTTTAAATCGCACGTTTAATAGGTGTGAAAATATTGTCCGTGTCGAATAAGAGTTATCGTTTGGTTAAAGGCTTGACTCGTGGGCCTATTTATTTGTTAGTCAAAAGTTGYACTTTTTATCGAAAGGAAGCCCATAATATTTAATTTACGAATTTTGGGTTAGATTTGATGAGAAAGCCCGACGGGTTTGGGTTAGGGCCCAAAATATAAATAAATTAAAAAAGAAAAGAAAATAAAAAGAAAGAAAAGAAAAGAAAAGAAAAGAAAAGAAAAAGGAAAAACCCATCTTCCTCCCCATGAAACCCTAAGCCGCCGCTGCCGCCACTTCATCTCCACTGCTCACCTCCACCAAACCAGACTGCCACTATAGGCCAAAGCTGAGTCCACCATCCATCTGTCGACTGCTGCAATGGGATGGAGAGCAGCGCCACAGGTAATGGAGTTGTCTTCTTCGTCCTCTGATGATGCTGCGTCTCCACAACCGTCCCCCACTGTTATTACRAGGAGCGACACTACGAATATTTCATCTCTTAAATCCTTTCGTCATAGTCAATTTCACACAAAATATTTAGGGATGTTAAAGTATCTTTTAGGTGTTGAGGTAACAAGAAGTAAGAAAGCAATATTCCTATCTCAAAGGAAATATGTACTTGACTTATTATTCAGGAAAATTGGGGGCTAAACCTTGTAGCACTCTAATGATACCTAATTTGTAGCACAAAAAAAAGGGGAATTATTTGAAGATCCTGAGAGATATACAAGATTGGTTGGAAAACTGAATTATCTTTGTGTAACTCATGCAGATATTGCATATTCGGTTAGTGTTGTGAATGAATTCATGTCCTCACCAACTGTTAATCATTGGATAGTTGTACAACAAATCTTTTGTTATTGGAAAGGAGCTCGCAGATGTGGTATTTTGTATAGCAATCATGGCTATACTAACATTGGGTGTTCTACAAATATTGATTGGGCAAGATCTAGGGAYGATCGAAGATCTACTACATAATATGTGAAAAAGCAGCACGTTGTTTCGCGTTCCAGTGCTAAGTCGGAATATAGGGTATGACACAGTCTGTATGTGAAATAATATAGATATATTAGTTATTGACTAACTTTGATCTTAAGACCTCAGTACCAATGAAACTTTGGTGTTACAACCAAGCTGCTCTCATATTACATCTAATCTTGTATTCCATGAACAAACTAAGCAWATTGAGATTGATTGTCACTTCACTGTCACTTTGTTCATGAGAAAATTCAGCAAGGTTAATTTCTACGGAGTATGTGGGGCCTGGAGAACAATTGGGTAATATTTTCACAYATGCATTAAATGGAGCTCGGTTTGATTATCTTTGTAGCAAGTTGGGCATGATTAACATCTATGATTCAAGTTGAGGGGYAGTGTTAAGATATTAGTCATATTTTCATTTGGTTTATAGAGTTAGATTAAGATTGTGTTCTGTTACCTTTGGTAGTCGATATAAATAGACACATTGTTTTGATACTTTTAATATGATTATTATCTTTCTAATTGACTAATGATCTAGCCTTCTCTTCTATGTCTCTCTTATATTACTTTTAACATTGCTCTAAAGCATTATTCTTTTTAACTCATAAAGGAAGCACTTTTTAGTTCCTATCCTCTTGCTGGAAAGGATACTTTAGGGSGATTCCAGGGGGGAACAAAGGAAAAAGTAAACAATGCAGAACTATTAATGCATCTCATGAGAACACGGCTCACRACTACTACTTTTAAATCCAAAATTCTAAGACAGACATTTCTCTTACGCTATGAAAGGCACTTYCAAAAGTGTATGAATACTTGATCATTAGTTTTACAGTAGTTGAATCACATCTTTATGAGTAAAGATATTAGTCTAGTATTAGAATTATATAAGCTAAGTAGAAAAGCTAAAASAAGTAACATAATTAATGAATTTTCAGTGATTTAGCCTATGCCTGATTAGGCAGGTTGAAAGATGTTTGTATGCTACACCWTTCATCTTTTACTTTGAAAGCTAGGATTTGACCTATTAGTTACTTTCTCAAAGAAATCTTTGTTTTTAATTTATTTGTCACAAGAAGAGACTAACTTTCGTACTTGGAGAAAACTTCACTCATTATCTTTCAAGTAGAAACAATTGGCAATAAGTAACTGATTCCTTGATCATACTTCCCATCATGAACAGCCTTATGCCAAGCATGTTAGGTTTTGGCTAGAAAATGCTTTTGAAGCATTTAGGAGATACGAAATTATATTTGAAAGAATCCTAAATCCTCCTTTTCTTCTCTTTTTTCTTTTGGTAGCTGATACGATAATAATGTCATTAACAATCTTTAGTGTGATGCATAATTGGAAGTTGGTCTTTGTAAAATAAAGGTTCATACACGACCACCATAGAATAGTTCAAATGCTTGGAGTACCTCCTCTTTGGATTCCAGTATGCTATTCTTTTATTTATGCTATATTCTCAATCATATGCAGGTTATAATGTTGGATGAGCATGGGCTGGATGTAAATTCAGAGCAAATGGCCACATTGTTTGGGGATGCTATGAACATTGTGCGGGCTAATTTCTTATRTGAAAAATAGTTTTCGAGCAATATATTATATATGCAACGTTTCTCTTTTTTCTCTTTCTTAACTGGAAAAATAAGTAAAAGATAATTTCTCTACTATAAAAAGAAGTATGACATCTTGAATTGATTGTTAGGTTTGGATAGTGTGTCCAACCCGAAAATTATTGCTAAGTTAGATTATCAGTGTGATATAGTTAAGGTGTTGAGAAACATGGCTTGTCACCCTGATGCATATGTTTTGCCAAGACAAAATCAAAGCTGATTTTGAAGAATTTGACATAGAAGTGGAAATGCGGGCAGGCCTGAAAGAATAACATTATACTAATTTGTGTAAAGCTTTAGAATTTCAGTTTGCTACAAACTTGGATACTCCACATCATTGATGATAGTTAAGCAATTTGTTTTCCTGTTTAGGATTAAGACTATAGATCAGGTTTGAGACACTTTTTTCTTAGGTCCTAGATATTTTTTTTGTACATATCAGCCTAATTTTCATATTTTCTTGGTCCGGAGTGTAAATATAAAACACAGAGTCCTTTAGTGACATTGCTTGCCCTCCCTAAGATCAATCAATATTCATAAAGCACTAAACCACAGTAAAAGATAGGAAAATAGATCCTGATATGGTTTGAAATTTACTACACACTTTGTTCAAAAATAGGTGTTTCCATGCAACTTGACATAAAAATTTAGTAGAAATACTGATTATATAATACTCCCAATTTACCCTTATTTAATGGTGGCAAAATTCTTAATAAACATAAATATAAATGAGAATACTGTAAATTTTAATTACTGAGTATGCACAATTTATGAAAGTGGACATTTACTTCAGAGACATGCAAAAATATAAGGGACACCCATTTTGTAATGGATGGAGTAGGGGTATTATGTAATGTTAACTTTGCTTTTCTTTTGTGATAGGGAGATTCAAGTGTACTCTTTTGCATTGGTGGACCTTATGGTCATGGTAGGCAATTGCGAGAAAGGGCTAATATGTCAATCAAATTGTCATCTTTGGTTTTAAATCATGAGATTGCCTTGCTTGTACTAATGGAGCAGCTTTACAGGTAAGATGTTAGGGGTGAATCACTAGCAACTTTACAGGTTTTATGAAATCTATATGTATTGCACCTTAGCAAGTATAGAAATTGGCTTGGACCAAGCTGCATATTTTGAAGATACACCTCTGTATCTGAAGCCCATGGAGATGTTTGATTTTTACTCGGGTAGGTCTGGGTAATTGGATATTAGGAATTCTGGAGTCGAAATTGGTTTTTACCTCATACGCAAATAATTTGATTCTTGATCTAGAAAACTAATGTGTTTATACCTTCTGTGCTTACAAGTTTGGTTTTTGATCTGGAGAGGGAATTCRTGCCGTTGTTATTGTCTAGTATCATAGATATAAGTATAAAACCATTTTTATGTTTCTTTTAATAATTAAAAAGGAAAAAAAAAAAAAAGGTACTTTGATACATATTATGGGGAACTATTGCGTATACAATCAGTAGATGAAAATACCTAAACATGAAACACTATGAATTTTGAAATTGTGGGGAAGTTCAAAGATTAAATAACATGCCTCACTAAAAAATTAGCACTTCTCCAAAATACTAAGCCTACAATTCAGGATATTTTTCCATTTTCTTCTCTCATTGCCCTCATTAGGTTAATTTATTATATCTTAAGTTTGAAAAATGGGCCTAGTGCAATACACAATTGATAAAAGATATYAGAATAATTGGTTGGTGATACCATGTCATTGAAATCACTATTGTAAAAAAGTTATTTTCATTATTATGGATTCAATTGCTTATAGAATTTAAGCTATTATACAATGTTTTATTGAAAGGCAATTGCATAAGCTTAGTTTATCGCCTTMGAATTGCACTCTTGGAGGTGAATCTGCATAAAACTAATGCATTTCTTATATTAGTACCTTCAACTTCCAGCAGTGCATTTAGTTGTAGTATTCTATGCATAGATGATTTTGCTTTATTGCAACAGTGAAGACCAATATATGAACTTTTAAAAGGTTTATATAGACCTAAACATAGAATAGCAATTTGAATTTTATTCTATTCTAATTTTCGAATTACATGTTTTCATATGCCCCAAAAGTTCTTGCAATCTTCTTATTGGATTGCAGTACATGTTAATGCAAGAATTGCGGAGGAAATGAGAAATCCGGGAGTGGACTTAGTTAAGCAATGTTTTTAAAACAACCTTTGTAGCTGGTTCGGTCAAAAAGCGGGCTGATCCCTCTCCAGCCCACTAGTGCACAAAAACAMTGGAAACTGGTCAAAACTGGAATAAGCCAGTGACCTAGTTGAACCAGTTTTAACAGATTTTCAAAATTTTGCTTTTGCTGTAAAATTTGGATTCCTCAGTACTTGCTGTGTCTAGATATATGACTTGTGATGAATTTGTTTGAAGTTCATCAATTAATCTTTTAAAAAATGAAAGTTTAATTTTCTTTAGCGCATCTGTAGCCTTGTATTCCTTTAAGGGTGCATATGTGATTATTTTCACCAACCCAAAAAGCTGCTTTTGGGGTCAAAAGCAGCTGAAGGTATTTGGTAAACCTAGTTTTTATTGGGAAAAGGTTGTCAAGGTTTTTGGTAAATTTCAGCTGATGTGGGAGAAAGTTATTAAGATGTTTGGTAAACATCAACTGCTGTYTGGAAAAGTGCTTTTAGTTGCTTTCAGAGAAAGTTAGAAAATGAAACCTTTCCCGTAAGCAGCTGTGACTATTTTTCCAAATAGCACTTTCTTTAACAGCYCTTTCCTTTGCAGCACAATACTTTTCCTAACGGCAATCTCAAACTGCCCCAGATATTGCTGAATTGGTTGATCCTAACAAATGTGGCAGCTGTGGTTTGCTTGCCTGTCTAGATTTAAGAACGTTAGAGTGGAGTTGGGTTTTAGATTTTATGGAAAGAAAAGCAAAATAAACTTTTAAGATGGATATCATTAGGTATGTTATAAGTACCAAAGATGTTGCTGCTAAGCTGCCTGTCTTGGGCATTGCAGYTGTCTTTTGACACATACATTTATCTTGGGTGGGGTTTTGTCTTTTATGTAAAATTTCTTTGACGAATTAAGTTTTTAACAATAGTTCCATTCCAGTGACCAAATATTTTGTGATCCGGTTTCCAGGGCATGGACTATACTTAAGGGACAAAAATACCATCACCAGGCGTTTCAACAGTGAGATAGGCACCGTGAATGTCTCCTTGTTTTTTCCRCTTCTAATTGGAAACTCAATTATTATGAGAATCTTTTTTTTTTTTTTTTTAAGAGCATAAATCTGCATTTAGTTGCCTCTATTTATTGTCTCTATTTCTACATTGGAGTAGCCGTTGATTCCTCCAATGCCATATCATATTGGCTCCCTGGCAGAAGCATTTTCTCCACTTTCCCGAGATGACCTCTGGGGAAGCATTRCGYTAGTCGAAATCCGGATCAAGCCAGTACTCTATCGCTAAGTGGTTAAAGAAATCCCTGCTGTGGTTTCATGCATTGAGTGCATGCTTGGTTTAGGATGCATATGAGCAATCCCTCAGGGCATGAAGTATGGTTTCTGGGCTCTTTTTGGTTGGTCATATCCCCATAAAATAGAGGTGCTCTACGGTCTCGGCCCCATCGCTAATCTGCCGTTCAAGTGCATTGAAGCTACTCGTAGGCATATAATATACTTCTCCATACCTGGTATATAGGTTTAGATGAGACCTCAGCATATGAGTATTCAACRTGCCGTATTTTGCTCGTAATACAGCTCCCCAGACTCGCAAGGCTAGGTGAGTGATCTCCATGCCATTTGGGCCAAGGGAATTCAACTGAACTCCCTAAGTCGGTGTATACCAACAAATACCTTCTGCTTCTTTGGTTGGCAGACCTCCTCCAAGCAACAGATGAGGTTCGAATTGCCCTTATTGATCATCCCAAAAAAAACCTATTGTTAAATTTTTCCATTTGCTCTTCCACCTAAATAGCTAGTTTGAGAGTTTACATGTTGTAGTAAGGGAATGTAGATGTGACTATCTTAATCCAGCTAACTATAGTTTGTTAATTTTCCTTCTCGCCAAACATCCTTTCACCTTTTCCACTATGTTGCTAAAATATTGGAAGCACCTAAAAAGTAGGATTCGAAATTTGTTGCAAGAGGTATTCCCACGGCGAAGGAGATAATCCTTGCCATTCCCTTAGGCACATTTGAGGGGTGAACAATTTGCTTTTGGACATGCTTACGCTCTGAGCGGGYAAGGTACAGAATTCCTTCAAAACTCCTTCCATGCCACGAGCTTGATGTTGAATGGTAGCTTCAAAGAAGAGTAAGCGATCTAAAAAGAACAGGTGAGATACAAGAGGCCGATTTCATGCAAGCCTGTGGGCCTTCCGTTCACCCTCATGAACAGGCAGCAGCCTTATCCCTCATGTATAACTGAAAGCATGCATGCAGAGGATATGTAATAAAAAAAATGGGCAACCTTTTCATAATTCCCCCTTGTAGGGTAGGGACTCTATAAAAGCCTCAACATTCAAAGGACCAATGGCGAAYTAAATGACCTAAATTTCATAGGCATGTCAAATGGTGTTTAAACTCCACTTTCCAAAGGACACCTTCAAGAAATTCCACTCAATCTGATCTTAAGATTTTTTTAGGATAGTTTCGATTGTCATACAACCMCGCCTCTTGATCGTTTTCATGGTTATGATATCTATTATTGTTGTTGAAACCTTTCCCATATTTATAGTTTAAATTGGAAAGGATTACTATTTCTGTCTCCATATATATACATATATATATATTACATTTTAAAATTTATTACAAGAGGTAAGAGAATTATAGTATTATTTTAGGGGAATGCTAATCAACCTTGAATAATCATTAATAATAAATTTTTTT